>JBAGKO010202437.1:0-13871 GCA_037177275.1 Acacia concinna
TTAACCGCTACAAATGTTGCATTTTGTAGCGGTCTTATATAACCGCTACAAATAAATCGCTATGAAATACCATTTTTGTTGTAGTGTAATAGTATAAACAGTAAAAATAAACATTGAAATACAATACTTTTTCAAATATTTACCCAAATACTATAAGCAAATTTGTGCTTCTGGTATGCAAGTTTTGAAAATCGCATCTCATTTGTGCGAGTTCTTTAGAAATGAGGAGAGAGGGGATTAGATTATTTTGAACTCGCACATCTAGCAGGCAAGTTCAGAGGGAGCAGGTGGGCCCCACTTCTGAAATGGGGCAGTAGATGTGCAGAGACAGAACTCGCACACCTGCAGTGCGAGTTCAGAACTCGCACAGCTAAAGTGCGAGTTTCTCAATTGATTCAATTGAATCAATTCAATTGAAACTCGCACAGCTACAGTGCGAGTTTCAATTCAATTGAATTGAAAATCGCTTGTGAGGGCGAGTTTCAATAGTAAAAAAAAATTCATTCAACTCCCCCTACCCCCAACCAAAAAAAAAATATATACACAATGTACAGTATTGTCTTATTAACCCACATATATTTTTATATTGAGCAGTAACACAATTATAAGTGAATAAATAATACTAATAAAATAAAATAACCTTATTTTTCATCTCTCTTTAATTATTTCCTAGGTGTTTCTGTAAGTGGTTTGTGCTGATGTTATTAATTGAAATACTCTTATTGTGAATTATAATACTTGTGTTATTAAAAATTCAATGGCATTTTTGTAATTACGAAAAAAAATACAAAAAGACCGATTGGGGATTTTTCATTTTCGCTGCTCTAAATTAAAATTTTCCTATTTCCCTTGCCTTTTTTTTTTTATGATTTTCCCTTATAAAATTAAGATATCAAACTAAATTCTTGGTAAAGTTAGAGAACCAAATGTGTACTTTAATTGAGTCTTAGAGCCATAGCCAAAAAAAAAAAGAAAACAATGTTATACTTTGAGTGAATTTTACTTAAATACCATGTGAATTTGTAAAATCCAAAAAGGTCTATTAACATTTCAAAAAGACATGAACCAAATTGTGTTTTTAAAATTTTTGGATGTGAACAGTACCAGAATTTCGTTATAAGAGTAATGGGATTACCCATAAGAGTAATGAATTTCGCTATAATTTTCTTATCTCTATTTTTTTCTCTCCCTCTGACAACACTATTCATCTGATATTGACACTAACTAATGTATAGTGATAGAGGAGAGAGAAATATGCCCATGACAGAGGAGAGAGGGGATTTTCACAAGTTGAGTAATGAGATTTGCAATAATAGTAATGGAATTGTCTAGTTTGTGGATCACTTTTCACTTCAACAAATTTAGAAAACAAAGGAGAGAGGGGATTTTTCGCTATAAGAGTAATGGGATTACCCATAAGAGTAATGGAATTCGCTAGTTTCTGTACAACTTTTCCCTTCGGAAAAATTAAAAAAACCCCAATTTGGTCAATGGTACCTTAATGTCTTTTAGAAATATTAACAGATCTTTTTGGGTTTTGAAAATTTAAGTGGTATTTAAGTGTCATTTTCCCTATAAGTATTGCCTTAAATTTTGAATATCATTCTAATAACTTGTAATTGAAATATAAAAAATTTTCGTTAATAATCAATTAAATGTCTTATGTAAGGAAAAAAAATTACTTTTCTTCCTCTGGGGCCAAACGTGTAGGTTATATCCATCAAATTTATTGGCAACAAAAATAAATAAATTTTATAAGTGTATAAAGAGAGGGAAATTTCCAGATCAAAGAAATGAAAAACTACTAGTAATAATATAAAGAAGTAGAAATAAACACCACGGGTAGGTTGTCTATCAATTTCAACGTAATCTCTTAACAATTGGCCAAGTGGGTGGGGCCCACACACAACTGGTACTTTCAGTATGAACATGTCCACACTCCTTAGTTTTCTTTTTCTTTTTCTTTTTAAAGAGTATGATCACTTGTATATATGATATATATAAAAAAGACCTGACCAAGAAAAAAATAAATCAAGAATGATAGAGATAAAAGTCGTTGTTATTATTTTATAAAGTTAAAATTATTATTTGTTAAGTTGAGTTTGCTCTTCACTGTTTTGTTTTTAAATTTTTCATGGATGCAAATGTAACTAATTAAGAGTATTTAGGTAATTTTAATATGATTCTAAATATAAGGCCCCTATCAACATTGTCTCCTATATTTTATCATTTTTTCCCACGCTATATATAAAGTTGGTGATTAGGATGGAGGGAATATAGGGGAAATGGTGAAAATTAAAGATATTTTTGGAAGATCAGGTTATATTTTAATAATTACTGCTATCTTTAATCCCCTAAAAAGTCAACGGGCCCTTATAATTAGGATTGGAGGGAGTATGATAATATATCAAAATCACAATAACATATTCTAAATAACATATCTTCATGATTTTTGTTAGTATGTTTATCAAGAAGAAAATCAAGAGAACAGGGGCTGGATAATTCTGTTCTAGAGAGAGAAAGCAAGAGATCAAGAGGTAATCATCTAAACCATGAACCTCTTCTTGTTTCTAGCTGGTTGTGGTGCTAGATTGTTGTTTTCTAGAGATAGTTTGGTTGTGTGGTGTATTTTGCTTGTCAAACCTCATCCAAATATTATGAAAATTTACAGACCTAAAGTAGACATCTGGATCTTTAATTTCATGTGTAGAAAATAATTTTTGGACAAGTGGATTAAAGGATATGATTTTTCAAAGTTGGCCCTGTTTCTGGAACCAAATCTGGAATAGTTAGGGTTTGGTGAATTTCTGGGAAACTTTCAACTATCTTTTCCAGTGAAAGATATTTTTATTTGAAATTAAACTTAAATAGGTTTAATATGGATTTGGAATTGGTCAAATTGGAGTTTCCAAGAATTAATTATGATTTGTGAAAGTTGGACATTGAATCTGGAAGTTAATACGTGGGATACTGATTGTGAGATATTTTTCTCTGACCAAATGAATTTCAATACCCACAAAATTTTTGAGAAATAAAGTAGACCCAATGAGCTGTAATTGGATGGTTATTTTGTGATTATTGGATGAGTACATTGGAAGATACAGATTTTTAAACTTTGGCAATGATTCTGGATGCTAACCTGTGACAGTTATAGGTAATGATGGAATCTGGAATGTTGTCTATGATAAATACAGGATTAAACATTTTTCATATAGGGCTTTAAACCATACAAATTGGAGGTTTTTAAAATTAGTTATGATTTCCTCAAAGTTGGATGAAAAATCTTGCCAGCGGTGAGCTATGCGAATTTAATGGGCCCATTAGCTACTTAGTTGGGCCTAAGTACTAACCCAAATGACAACCAACTTGAGTGATTCGATTATGCAAGTGTTGGACAAAATAATAACCTATTGTGTGTAAATTTTAAATTATAGGACCCAATAGCTGTCCAGAGCTTAATACTTGCCCTAGCACAAACAAACAATTGGACATTGTTCAAGGGAAGTAGCCAGGTAGTAACTTTGTCTTTCATATGTTATAAGATATACTACATGTCTTTGTATTCATCATAAATTATCTGACATATTCTGATTATGCGAGGTGGTCGCCTGGGGTCTATTGCACGAGTGGACGCTCAAGCCAATGAAATGTTCTGATTATGTGGGGTGGTCACCCGGGGCCTATTGCACAGGTGGACGCTCAGGCCAATGTACTGTTTTGTCATACACAAGTGGATGCCTGGGGCCTATTGCACAGGTATCACTCAGGGCCTTGTGATATACCTGGCGCTATGATGATATGTGAATTGCATGTTATGCACTAAATGTTGTTGTGATAATTCTGTTATATGATGACTGTGTGGCCTGTTTTGTAATGTTGTATCTATATGATTGGCTATCTGTTACTACTGAGATTCTTTTGAATCTCACTCTTTTTCGTAAACCAATTTGTAGTACAGGAAGGTAGCTCGAAGGCAAGAAGGTAAGTGCAGATAGCTAGAGGCTAGAGTAGGAAAGCTTTAATCTTTTGTTGGTTGTCTGTTTTGGAATATTTTGGATTTGTATATGGTGTAAATGGCTTGTAACCTTGACGAGGGTAAAGTAGGGGAACCTATAATGTAAATAACCTGCAACCATGGTAATGGTACAGTAATCTGATTATTAAAGTCAATAGAATAGTAAATGGGCGGTTATATGACTAACTAGACAATTTAGCTCGGTCATGCTTCCAATCGCTAATAAATTAACTATGGTACAAACACACGGGAGCTAAGTAAAGAATCCTTGGTACATGTCTGATAAGATTGGAATGAAAAAGGGAAGAGCCTATAGGACTTAATGAGATAGTGAATATTTATGAAATTCTTTGAGGAAATTTTATTACTTTAAAAAAATCTTTTCAAATTCCAGGTTCAATTCCTGAGATAGTTTTGGAATTTATAAATGTTTTTCAAAGTTTCTTTAATAAAGGACTCACAAATGATTTCATTACTCTTTTGCACTCATGTGAAGCTATTGGATGTAATGTCTTACAGCAAGGTTTGCTCAAAACCTTGCCATTGGAGCAAGGTTTGACCAAAACCTCATTGTTGATAAGGTTGTACCCAAACCTCAAGGTTTTCCAAAAACCTTGAGGTTTCAGGCAAAACTTGCAACACAGCGAGGTTTGTGTCAAACCTCACTATTAAAGCGAGGTTGGAGCAAAAACTCACTGAGCTCAGAAAGTAAGGCAAGCCTCGAGGTTTGACCAAACCTTATCAACAACATGCTTTCTTCAAACCTTTCCCATATTTCTAAAATATTGTTGTATTCGACAAAATAAGAGAAACCTTGAGGAAAGTTCTTAACCTCAAGGATCGTAAGTACTTTTGATTTAGATTCTTAATATATGCTCTAATTTACTTATTTTCAAAACCCATACCCCAAGGTTCAAGCATGGATCTAAACTTCTTTTTCTATATGAAAATCTTGAGTTAAGACTCAAACCTCAAGGTTTCCAAATTGCAATGCTTAAGCCTTGAGTTAAATTCCAAACCTCAAGGTAATGTTATATCATCGAAACCTCAAGGATGTTCTCTTGTATAACATTCTATGTCTTTTATCAAACTAGAAACCTCGAGTATATTCAGGCAACATGATTTTTAAATACTATCTCGAGGGAACTTCAAAACCTTAAGGTTATTCGGAAATACCAGTGTTCTAAAAATTAGAGCATCATAGCGTAATTTGTATATTGGATCAATCAACTATTTTATTAATACCCATTTGATTCTAATCATTATGAATAACTTCTCTTATGTATTATAATAGATTGTCATAATGAAAAATGCCACACAAGCTTAAATCTCCAAAAAGCATCAAGTGTGTTAGAAGCATTTAATGCACCTCCAGATTAGGCAAGTTTCATTCAAATGACATTCTCTCTACTAAACGGCTATATTCTCCCACTCAGAAGAGAAATTCTTTGTGTCTCTCAACGGCTCTAACCAAGAGGAGTGAAGCAATCCCAACGAAAACTTAAAGAGTCACAATGGTCATTAATTTCTCAGACACTATAAATACATCGAACATTTGAGACGGCAATGGCAACGAACGAAGTGAGAAATTTATTGCGATAGTGTTGCATTAATTGTTGTCTTAAATTCATTACCTACCAATATTTAGTATTTATCATTCCACTCTTAGAAAGAGTACTTGTATAAAGTTTTCAGAATCCACTTGTGAGATACACAAGGTAGAGGGACCTTGAGTGGGGACTTGGATTGCACACTGTAAGGGGGAGTGATCTCTTAAGTGTTAGAATCAAGTCTATACTGAGGCACCAAGAGCCCATTGAAATCTTGGATGATAGTAGAAACTCAGTAGATATTGAGAACTAGACGTAGGTCATGGAGTTAGACCGAACTAGTATAAACCTTTTCTTTGATCCTTCGGAAAAATTTTGTAACACCTAATTCACCCCCTCTTGGGTGTAAAGCTTGCTTCAACACAGCACTTTTGCATGTGTACTGAAGGTAGTCAAAAGATAAACGTTACATTATGAGTTTGTTAAAATAAAATCCATATTATGAGCTTGATGATATGTTAAAGAGAATATATGGATTAAAGTCTGATATGATAATTGCATACATCATTTGACATTCTTTTACAATTGTTTTATATTATTTTATGTAAATTGAAATATATGGAAGATATGGATTCAAAGTATTAACACTCGACTATGGTACATTTCATAACCTTCTAGTATGCTAGCTCAAGCATATTAAAGAATTAAGTATGAAATGATTGATATATATGAGTGTGTGTGTGTGTGTATAAATGGCGTGCAATGTTTTAAGATGTTTTTACCGTGTGGATTGAGTGCTTGCAGAAAAATGGAGCTGTGATAGAAGTTTATTAAAGTCATTCTAATCAAAATCTTGAATTGATTTATTTCACCAATCTTTGTGTATATATAATACCTTAGAAAGGAAATCTGATTTTTTTTTATATACAAGATTGTAAACATTTTTTACCCTCGTGAACTCTGTGTCTATACTTGTTTTCATGACTTGAGTGTTGTACTTGTTATTCATAGCTTCGTGCTATGATTGTTTCATGCCCCTGTGTTGCATTTATTATTTAGAGCCTTTGCCCTGTGCTTGATATCCATTTTGTGTTGGTTCATCGGATGAAACGAATTTTTAAAAAGAAAGGTTTCCCTATTATTTCTTAGTACTTAGGAAATTCTCTTAATAAGTTTTATTTAAGTTGAAGTTATAAAACTTTTCTTCTATTTCTATTTTCTAAGTTGAAACCAAGCTTTATCCATATATCAATTATGATATTTGTCTCTTTTTATGTTGTGAAATCTTGTGCATACCAATCAATATGCTTTGGCATATATATATATATATATATATGTTGAGTATTTTATATGTTGGAATTATTGAAGTATGGCTCTCACATTTAGATAAACTAATGATAACCTATACATATTTACTGCTCTTGGATTATTTTAGTTTTAAATAGTGGACAACATTTATTCATCAAGTTATTATTTGTAATTTAGCAAGTAAAAATGAACCAACTCTTTCATCTGTATTATGGAGGGGATTACCTACTTGTAAATATTGTTATAGTAAGTTTGAGTTAATGATGAAACTGATTTATTCTTTTGTTGCAAAAATGTTTGAAAATATTATGTTTAAAGGATTTGCATTAGATACTTATACCAAGGTTCATGTATGAATATTGTAATGTCATTTGATATTATATTAATAAAATAGATCTTGCCATCCATTAGAAATATAAAATGATAAAATTAAAAGAGCTTGCCAAGTGAGGAGACCTTATACTACGTACCGATCACACTTACATATTTTAGGGTGCCAATGTTGGTTGGATGATGGGAATATATTCCTCGCACATATGGTTATAGATTTGAATGACATGAGAGAGAGAGAGTAAAGAAATTGCAAACTCATCCTATCGTCACCTAGTACTTGAAATCTTCCAGCATAGAAAGCCAGATTAGAAAATAATTGAAGCTGCTAAACTATTGATGATTGACTGACATATTCACAAGACTTTTTTTTTTTTTTACCCCTCTCGCATTTTGTTAAAGATAATAAACAAATGAAATTAGATAATTAAACAAATTTTTCTTTACCTGCATGCCTCATTGAGTTTGATAGCTGAATTATAGTAGTATTATATTTATACATGACGAATAGTATATAGCATGCAAAATAAGCTTTATATATATATATATATATATTGATGACATGATTATGTACCATAATTAATAATGATAAAAGTAACGACTAAAAGTTGGAATGTATGAGTTGCTTCATTGAATCTTCAATTCTAATTTACCAACTTCTTTAATTTGGCAAAAAAGTGTTATTATATTTTTTCTTTTAAATTTTACTCCTGACCTCACTCTTCTCTGTAGAAAGGGAGACACATACCACACACACCCACTTGGCCTTCACCTAAGTTTTATTTGTTTTTATAATATTTTTATTTTAATAAATTATTATATTATTATATCATATAGATTACTATAATATAATAATAAAAATTTAAAAACTTAGCGACATATGACATAATATAATATGGTTTTTATAATATTTTTATTTTAATAAAAGTTTTGTCAGTAATTCTTAACTGGAAAATTCAGTTGGGAGTTATATCTTTTGACAGAATCAGCGACAGAATTGTTATGTCGGAAAATTCCATCGCTAATATGTCAGAAAATCCATCCAAAAAGTTAGCAACAGAATTTTATCAGTAACCCGTCGGAAATTATAAACAGAAATATTTCCTTGGCTAATTTCGTCATTAAATATAATTTTTGTTTACAGAAGGAATTTTTCTGCCTAACAAATTCTGTCCGTAATTCCTTCGGTAATTCCATGTGTTTTTTTTTTTTCCTTTTTTGTAGCACAGGATTTTGGTTAGAGTGGTATGGTACTAGTTTATATTAATAATCAAATTCAATGTGACATCTCATGTGAGGAAGGTTGAAGCATCTTACTTTTATGCTCTTTCGATCTCTAATTGACATTAAAATTAGAATGGTGGACGCGTTTATTGGGTTGTTGAAAGTCATTGTCAAGCTTATATTTTAAGATCCATTGTGAATAAATACGTCTATACAAGTACAGGCAGACAACCATAATGATTCTTTTTTGGCTCACAACAACCATAATAATGACTTATATAGTATTATATTCAAAGATAAAAAAATATTATCCCCAAGATGCAACGCAATTTTTTTTTTCTAGAATTGAAAACCAATAGAGTCATGAAAATATATAATAAAAGATTAAAATGAAATATAAAAAATGTCTCATTTACTTAATTAAACAGATGGTATTATATTATTATTCAATTGAAAAAATATTATTTCTCACAGATTTATGTCGGAACAAACCTCGCTGAAATCCATTTTCTCACGGAAAAATGTTGGAAGCAGTCGGTAAAAAACGCAATCTAAACACTGTTCATTTGGCATTTTTCTAACAAATTTCTCAAGGAATCAACCTATGAGAAATTTGTCCAAAGAAAAAGAAAGGAAACTTATGAGAAATGTTTTCAAGAATTTAACTGAATTTCTCACACAGTACAATAATCTCTGAGAATTTTCCATTTATTTGTGGTGTGAGAATTTTATAGTTGTAACTGAGAAAATTTCTCAAAAGATCAAAACCCGCGATAAATTATCGTAATTTATGTATTCGTTAGAAATTCTCACGGGTTTGATGCATGAGAAAAGTTGCTGACAATTTTATGTCTGAGGAAATAGTTTTTTATTTGAATCGTTTTCTGATGGACCATTTTGATTTAGAAAATGTGAGAAAGACAATTTCTCACAAAATTTCATTATTTTGTTGAAGCAAGCAATAAATTTAAGAAAGAGTTTTAAAAACAGTGTTAGATTAAGTAATATTCAAAAGATCCAAGCCAGTGCGATGTGGTAGTTAATTTTTTGTTAGAATGATAATAAGGTCAATATGTCGGTATTATCTTCAGACTCATAAGCAAGCTTGATTTCTATAATCGTCCTTTAACTAGTAATGCCCACCACCCCCCCCCCCCACCCAAAAAAAAAAAAAGAGGTTGGAAGAATAGTTGAAGCTGGCTTGTGAAACTTTATCCCCCCTACTCCTTTAAAAGTAAAAAAGTCAAACAAAGCTTTACAATAAGAAAATAATTTATTTGGTCTTGAACGTTTCCAAAAACTAATCACCTCTCCCTGTTTTTTATATACCGAAACCAACTAATTACCTCTCTCTTATTAGGACTAAAAAATTACTCAAGGGACCAAAAGTATAACTTAAGTAAATTTTAAGTATTAAAAGTATACTTTAGCTTTAAAAAAGCATACATTTATTATAAATAACTAACTTAAATAATTAATTTTCTTAGTATCCATAAGTTAGTTGTTTAGTTTTTATATTTATGACCGGAGCTAGTAAAATGTACTCATTGGGTCACATTCTGATTAGATTAATTATAGTTAAAATTTTAAAACAAGTTTTAGCATGGTAATTTCCGTGGACTATTTCACTATGGACATCATTTCCTTTTTGAATTTGAATACCTAACTACATGCATGGACATTAAAAATAAATAAATTTAAAATGGTACACCAAGAGAGAGCTAACCTTGGTTTCCACCACGTTGATTCTGAGGGCCACAATAGCGATGATGACAAGGAAATAGTTAGTGTTAAAAAATTATAAGCACTGACGTTGTAATTGTGATATGACAAATTAAAAGGATATACTTCAGAACTTGTTAAATCATTGGATTTAATCACTCACAAATTAACGTAAACAAATCAACAAACTGATCTGTATTAGAGGGGGGAAAAGGCAATCCCTCCTATCATTAATATAAGACCTCATCATGGAATTGTTCTTAATTCTAAATATAAGACATATTTGTTATTTGTAAATCTTTTTTTCAATTTATCCCTATTAATGCCCCATCAACCATCATCAAACAAAAGAGAGATTAAAAGAATTAAAGAATATGATCAAAATATTTTAGAATAAACAAATCATATTAACTATCTTAACTAATTTTATAATACCCTCAAATATTTCTTTATTATAGATCTAATGCATTGAAATTTCTTATATATTCTCCAGGTCCTATTTATAGGGCACTTCTAAATTATTTCACATAGACCAAGAAAAATCTAAACTTATTAACTTTTTTACAAAATTCAACAATTTTCTAACTTTACTTGCTTTCAAAGTCAACAGAAAATAATTACTCGTATCATTCAAATGGAAGTGGGGTTAGTGAAGTTTCTTCCCATTATATTATTGTCACAAAAAACGCGTCGCTGGAATACAATTAAGAAGAAACCAGGTCTTGCACGTCTCAGTGGTAAGCAATACAAAATCGAAGGTTAGGGTCATTGTCTCAATAGTGTTTTGAAGCTTTTCACTTTTCAGTACCTTTTCAGAGATTGATCACCTCGCCAATGTTTCCCATACCAATCCAAAGAGACGATCCTGCGGATCCAACGCTTCAGCCACCATCGGAAAGGTCAGCTATCTCACCATATAAATCTAAGCTGTTTTTAATACATGAAAAAGATGGGAAGTGAAGAATATGTATGTAGATGTATATATGTGTATGTCTGTGTTTGTGTGGATACATATATATTAATAGCTTACTGAGAATTTGGAATTGAACCTTTTGGTTTCACCTTTGCCCAGAGACTGCACCAATCAGCGTTATTCCTCAACAAGTCCAATTCAAACATAGACACTAACACTATACCAAGTTTTAGAAGCATATATGAAAGATTTAATCAAGAATGAAAGAAAATCTATCAATTAAGCGAAATTACAGATAGAAAATCAAAGTTCTAATCCTTAAATTTTAAGAGCTTCTTCCACTTAGGCATTTAATCAAACAACTAGAGCACAACAGTATATTAAAAAACACTGAACCTAGAAATCAAAATTACACAATTGAAGTAGAGTAGAAGAAAGTTTAGGCATATATAACACTTACCCTTGAAGTTCATTGAGCTTAAGCTTATGTCCTATCCTAAAGTCAAACCAAATCAGCCAAGCGTTTAGGAATTGGTGGAAGCTAATAAGCGGAGGGATTGAATCTGGAATTATGGCGGAATATAATAGGTCACGAAACTGGAGATGAAGAGTGAATGAAACCGAGAAGACTTAGTGGAAGAGTGTGGTTTTATGAAGAAATAAATGGAGGAAACGGAGGAATGAAGAAGATGAACGCTGACGAAGGGAAGAGATTCTGGTGGCGGATGGACGCCGGAGAATGAAAAGAGAGGAAAAGATGAGAAGGCGGAAGCAAAAGTGGTGGTGGGCAGCTGAGTGAAAGCGCACCGGGAAGAGGAGATGGAATGTGCAGCCAAAAGAGAAGTGCGAGTGACCTAACGGGGTGTTTGGTTAAAGGTTTATAATGGATTGGAAAGGAGTTGAAATTCTAAATGGAAATTCAAATCCGAAGCTAAGGATGAGAAAATAAATGCGATTGAAACTGGCAGCGTAAAATCCGTCACCTCATTGTTTTTTTACTCTTTAATATTACAAAGGATCAAGGGCCAAACAGCCCTAAAATTTTTTATATGGGGAAATTTTGTCTTAGAAATTTTAAGAAGAATGCAATTTTAATCATGACCATTATCTTATCTAATTTTAACTGTTAATTAATTAAATATATTGAGTTGACTTTTATATATATCATACATGCCATTTTTTTAAGGTGAAAATTTGGCTTGTAAGTTTATGGGTTTATTTGGTACGAGGAATTTGGATGGGAGGGGAGGGAAAATTTTTATAAGTTGAATTTTAAAAAATTAAAGAAGTGGGGTTAAAAGTTTTAAATTATTTTTAATATTTTTTTTATGTTATATTTTCTCATTATTAAAATTTTATAACCCCACTTCTTCAATTTTTTTTTTTAAAATTCAACTCCTAAAATTTTTATTTTCCCTCCCATCCCCTCATACCAAACAGCCCCTATGTGTCATCTTCATTTTTTGTCAAATTTATATTTAAAACTTTTAAAACAAATTTACATTTTAAAAAAGCAGATGACATATAAACTAACAGTTCAGTGTATTTGGTTAACTATTAATCAAACTTGACTGAGGTAATAGTTAAGGACAAAATTTCTCTATTTTTTAAACTTTCAGGTTAAAATTGACTCCAAAAAACTGGACAAAGCCTATGACCTCTTTACCTGCTCAACAGAAACTATATATAATCAATTAATTAATAATATTATTACAATATATAAGTGGAGAAAAGCCCGTCCTTTTTTTATGTTTTTGCCGCGGTTGCCGCGGGGTCTATTACAATATATAATCAATTATGTATATATTATTATTATTATTAAAAACTAATAATAAGTTAAATAATAATTTGAAACAATTTTTAATATAAATTAATTTCAAAGTAAACAAATTTTAAATCTAAAACAAAATTTACTTTAAATATATTTTTAGCCAACTTTTGAAATTGAATTTTATTAATAACTAAAAATCTATTTTAATTAACATTAATCAATAATTAATAATATAATATTATACATATTATTTTTTATATTATATTTATTAGAATTATGTTTAATTATGGGATTATATTGTATATTCAGGTTTCTAATTAATGAGTTAGTTAAAGTAAGAAATAATTGAATGTTTTTTGATAAGTTTGTTCTTTTTTTCATTATAGTTGAGCTTTGATTTTGAAGCTGAATTCATTTCTATCATGGTAAGTCATTTTAACAAGTTTAATTCATTTAAATTAGTAACTCACTATGGCAAAGCTATACGTATGGTGAAAATTTTGAAGTTTTAAGGTGCTTAAAATTAGTTGTTACGTCTCACCTAAATAAAATGTAGTTGTCACGTGGTGCCCACTTATATCCACTAGCTTGTTGTGAGGCCCAATTGATATCTACCCATTTGCTTGATACAGTATCTCCACTAACTTCTCTCTCCACTTCCAAGAAGAACTCATGAAGGCATGGAAAAACTCATATTAGAAATTAATCCGCATAAAATTACTCACTTTTGGATAAATGATTGTTAGTCTAATCGCTTGAAAAGTTGGCTATTAGGATGACTATTTTGGCAGGCGTCAATGTGTGAGTGCATAATTGGAATAAGAGTAGTAGTGGACCCGTACTTGCACTAAAAGACATTAACTTTGAATGCTGCACTACTACAAATCTATCAACATATGATGCCTCATACTTGACTGTTTTTAGATAAATGTCATATATTGGGATGTGGAAATTTTGTAGATAATTATATAATGATTGTTAATAACAATTGTCATATATGGGATAATGTATTTAACAGTTGTTTAAAAACCGTCGTAT
>JBAGKO010202566.1:0-13852 GCA_037177275.1 Acacia concinna
AATTGTCATTTTCTCCTAACATTTGATTTTAGAAAATATGGTATTACATTTTATTTGAATTATTTCAGGAGAAAATGAGAGGAAAAAATGAAGAAGGACCAAATCAGAAGGCTAAAAGATGTCCAGGGCATTTCTGTAATAAAAGAGAGGACCTGATTGCAAAGATAAAAGGCGCAAACCAAAAAGTGTGAAAATAACTAGAGGCGGGGTCTGGTTCTGTAATTAATGCAGGGTCAAAATGAGAATAAATAATTCAGACAGATGGTCAAACGCGGAAGACTCTTGAGCCGTTGATCATGGTGACTGAAGATCTAATTTGAGTTGTTCATCGCAGCACACCATTTCACTTAAACTCAGAGTTGATCTGGACTGGTGGTGATGAATACCACGACTCTTATATGGACCGTTCGATCTTCTGACGGTCATCTCCTCTATTGCAGGCGAGTCACGATGACCCGAATCTAGAATCTGTTGGACATAGCGTGATTCAATCTATTTTGGATCATTCTTCACCAAGATATTCATTCATATGTGAGAGAGGAAGGTCTTGAGGTGATTTCGTGGCTTGTGAGAGCTTATCATTAGAGATCACAGTGAGTAAAATGCAGATTCTGGCAAAGCTCCGATCACTAGTTTCTGCGTCATCCTCCATGTTCTCGAGCTAGATTTCTACGTTTTTCATGTAATCGATGTCTGGTTTGAGTCTCTGAGCTTTAATGTAATCATTTCATGCCATGTATATGCCTCTTCTGTTTCTTATATTTTCCGACCGGAATCTATAAAATAGAGGAAGATTTGTCTTGTAACGCCATTGAATCATAGTGTAACGTCATTGGTATGGATTTAAGTAGTTCATGACTGAATTCGCTTAGGTCTAAGTGATTGAATGCATGGATGACTAAATCTGGCTCTAATTGGTTAATTGGAGACTTCTTACCATATTATGCTATATACTACAGTCAGGACAATTTGCTAGTATTTGTCAAGGAATGAATTATTTATTTAGCTGACTGTGATAATCTGATTAATTGATTACATAGAGAATGTATTGTGAATTGAAGAGTTATTGTGTGAGAACTGGTTAATCCGTGAGAAAATTATTCATGAAATCAATATTAGTGACTTCCAAATTCCATTAGCTTTTTAGGATCATTTAGACCTTTTCTTTGCAGTTGGTACCATAAAGGATCTTTCCAATTGTAGGCCTACAAAGAGAACAAACCAATAGTAGTACACAATCTAGAAATAGATAAATGGAGAGATTTAGAGTAATATTCACACATTGTTGGAACAAAACTCTCCAAATAGGTCTCACAAATAAGAAACTCAATGTCACTCCCATCAGTAGGAGTCAAAAAATCAGTTAATTTTTGAAAATTCTCTTGTTTTTGCAAAGTGGAAGGTGCGGAATCCAACTTAATTTTGGGGCACACCACATCATCATTACAATCACAAGAGGTGGAAGGAGAAAGAGTGGAACAAAGGGGAGAATTTTTCAAGTTATTACCACTGAAGGCTTTTAAAGATTCAAAACAATTATTTTGCTTTTCTAAATCAGATGGCAAATCACAATATAACATTTGTTGGAAAGATCATCAACATGCATAATTTTACCAATCAAAATTTCAGAATCTTTAGCACCAACAAGACTACATCGAAATAATTCAATGGGAATTTTCTGCATTTGACATTTTAGCCTAGGATTCTTCTCATTCACATCAACCACATTGGCATCATGCAAATTTCAACATTTTCACAATTCTCATACTTACAATCATCAATAGTACAAGATGATGTATCATGATTAACAGTAGAATCAAATAATTCACTAAATGCTTTCTTTCGAAACTCAACAAGCAAGTGTCATTCTTCATAATAACAGTCTACACATATTTGATCATTCTCACAATAGCATGAAAATGTATTATTCAAATTATCACAATCATCCCTAGTACCATGAAGAAAAGCATTTTCAGCAAGTAAGACATCATGCTAAGAAGTCAAAACATACTCATCCACAAGTAAAATTATGTCACTACTACTAGAATCAATGGGTTGAGCAATTTCATTCTCAAACATTTGAGTAGAGTCGCAAATAATTTCTTCATCCACCTCATCATCACTCAATTTTTCCACATCATCTAGAGTAGTAAGAGGGTCTACTTCTACAAGGATAGGATTTTTACCAAATGGTAGGAAAGACTCCTCATTGCTTTCTTCTTGTTTCTCCAATTCTTGTGCTTGTATTGATATTGGAGGATTTTCCTAGAAATTGTTCTTCAACTCTTATACTTGCTGCGTGAGGTGCTTAATTTCCTTGATAAATTGATCACTCTCTTTATCCATTTGTTCCAATTTATTGATTAGAAAGTCCATTTATGATCGCCACTCATTTGGGTATGATTCATGTTAAATTGGAGCTCTTAAATCACTTCACAAAAGGAAGGTTCTTGCTTTGACACATTTGGTTAGAAAGGAGGTCCATTTTGTGGCTCAAAGGTGGGGTATAAAGGCTCATGAGGTGGTAGAAAATATGGTTGGGGTGAAGGTTGAAATGATGGTTGGCATGGTGAATGAAAAGATTGATATGATAGAGAAATATATGGTTGGTAGGGTTCATATTGTGGTAGAGGTGAATTATATGTGGGTTGATGAAATGATTGAAAGGATTCATAATATGAGTTATAAGGTGGAGGTGAAGGCTCATGATATGGTCTAAAGGGTGGATGTGGTGGGTGATAAGTATGAATTGAAGGTTGTTGGTAAGGTTCATGGTACGGGTGGTAAAATGGACCATTACATCCTTAACCAATTGGACTTCTATCTTGACTTTCCAAATTGGCTTGAACAAGTCTCAATGTATGTTGAATTGAATGAATGACTTGGGAGAGAGAATTTGTCTTGTCGGTTGAGTCCCCTTCAAAAGAGTGAGATTTGAGAGGTAAATCTTGATCATCATGAAGCCAAGCAATAAGAATTCAAGCCAATAAATTCCCAATGAATCACAAGATAACTAAGTATAAATAAAAAAAACTAAGAAAAAGAATCTATGAAGGGAAAAAATTGCAAGTGAAAAAGGAAGAAAAAATTTCAAAATGACCAAAGAAGCAAGAATGCAATAAATACTATGCAATTATCCTAAATGCAAAAATTACTAAACTATATGCAATGAAAAATAAAAAAACAAAAAATGCAAAACTAATAAGCTTCACATGAGAAACCCCTTGTCAAAAGTGAATTTGACAATTAGATTACCTAGGGAGCCAATTACTTAGCTCCCCGACAATGATGCCATTTGTTGGGGACTTCTATTGTTAGTCTTGGGGTCTAAAATAAAAAATTAACTAAGGATTACATATAGGCAAACCTAAGACTGTTCTCTCTTCTCGAGGAGCCTTTTATTGATTCCTAAGTAATCTAAGTGTCATGCAAATGCAATGAAAATAAGATAAAATTGATTTTGGGGTTTTTGAAATAATAATTAAAAGAACAATGCAATGTAATTAAAATCCTAAAGCTACTATTTTTTGTATTTTTTCAAATAATAATGGAATGGAATATGAATTAAATGAATCTCTTGAGAAATTGGTTCAACGACTTTCATAGTTCATTAATAATATGGGAGTCAAAATTCATCAAGTCTTAATTAAAAACCCCAAGTAATCACGTTGGGTCTAACACTTCTAATCAATGGCTACTCCTACAATTGAATTCATAGCTATTGCTTAAGAATATTATTAAAAAACCACTTGATGTGTGAAATAGATTAAATTAATGCAAATATTTCCTCTTATATGAATGCACAATCACGACACTCAAATTAATCTAAATTAACCACACACACTAGTAATCACATAGCAAGCATAATCTCAATAAATTAATAGGAAATAAATAACTGGAAATCACTACTTGCAATAATTCAAATACAATCACAAAATCAACAATCTTAGCTCAGCATTATGAAGTCCAAATAACTCATAACAAAATCCTACTGAAACTACCTTTGATCTTATCTAGGAATTACAATAACAATAGGAAATTTATAAAGAAACTAAGATTAAGAAAAACTCCCCACTGAAGCTCTAGACTCAAGACAAATCACTAATCCTCAAAAGTTAGAAGGTTAACCATGCATGAAGCTCTTTTCTGTCACTAAAGAAGGACAAAACGCAGCCATTATGGATGGAGAGATTGGCTAGAATGAAAGGACAATACTATGGAAGGAGAGATGAGGAGATAAGAAGTTGACAGAGGTGCGATAGTGATGATGAAACGGCGATTTTGGTGATGTGGTGGTCTCCTCCTCCTCTCTCCTCATTCGCCTCCTTCTGTGTCTGCGACACTGTGCTTATATATTTATTTTTTCCTTCTTTTCAAGAATCAATCTATGATCTTTGATATTTTCTTGACCTAGTTTCCTAATTTGAAAAGAAAGGTAACAAATATGTGATATCTTAATTTTGAAAAAACCAATTAAGGTGAATCATGAAATATAAGACATTTTTAATCTTAAGCTTAATTGATTGCAGCCACAATTAATCACAATCACCCACAATAAATGCAATTAAGTCCAAAATTTGTAATTAATTTTCTAAATATGGTAAAAAAGATCTTATAAAAAATGATTTGATCAGAGAGAAGGCTCAGGTAATTGATGGTTGCAAGCTCTAGGACCCAAGAATAGGAACTAGAAGAAATGGTGTTGGTATCATCACTAGTAAGGCATGGAGGAAGAATGTGGTAGAGGTTATGAGGATTGAGGATAGAATCATTTCCTTAAGAATGATTATGGGATCCAATACTATCAACATTATCAATGCATATGCACCTCAAGTAGGGGCATAAGTACATCTTAAAGGAAAATTTTTGGGAAGATATTGAAGGGCTAATTTAGAGCATCCCACAAACAGAAAATATTTTTATTAGTGGGGATCTTAATGGACATGTTGGAAGGGAGGCAAGACCCAATGCATATGCTCATGGTGGTTTTAGATTGAGGGAGCTTAATATTAAAGGTCAATCTATTATTAATTTATGGCTAGCATATGATCTTAAGATTGTCAACTCTTGTTTTAAGAAGCGAGATCACTACCACATAATTGTGTATATATGACACTATATATATTATGGTTATTGGAATACCCGCCATATATGAAGAGGCGGGATTTGAATCGACGCCCCGCCTAGTTATATATAATGGTTTTTTTAAAACGACACCATAAATATGAAAAACATATACGGTGGTTTTTCAAAAACTACCATATATGAAGATGAGGAATTTGAATCACTATATGCTTGTGACATATAACGATTCTATAAAGAAATGCTATATAAATTAATTCAATATATGGTAGTTTTTAATAAATCATCATATATAATTGGAATATATATGGCAGGTTTTTGTTGAAAAGTTGTGATACATATAGTATTTTTCGATTATTCTAAAACAACTGCCATAGAAATGCCTTTAAAAAAACCACCCTGCAAACCCTATTTTCACTTCGCTTTCAGACTCAGCAATTTTTGTAGTACGGGCTCTTGTCCACCAAAGCCACCACAAACAAAAACATATCTTTGTAGCAGTTAAAATGTAAGTTCTGTAGCGGTTTTAACGGCTACAAATAACTATAGTAGCAGTTAACAAAACTACTACAAAATCGTCTATCACAAAACGTTTTGTAGTTGTTTCACAAAACCGCTGTTCATTCATTAAAGACCGCTACTAATTTGTAGTGGTTTCAGTAAACTGCTACAAGCCTTTGCAGTGGTTCAAAAATTGTTACAAAGGTAAAAAATTTTGAGAAAAACATAATTGCTTGGGAGAATTTGTAAAGAATTGGTGGGAAATTTTGAAATTTGGCACCAAATTTGGTAGTGGTTTTAAAACTGCTACAAATGTCAAAAGCTAGTAGGAATTAAAAAAAATTAAATTTTGGAGCCAAAATCTAACCTCTACAAATGTAGCATATTTTGAAATCGCTACAAAAAAGTGCAGATGTGAAAAAAAAGTGTTTCATCTTTTTGCCAAATAAGATAAATATAATATTTTAATTTTTTTAATAATTAATTTGAATGTGATTAAAAAATATGAATATTGTGAAAATGGTATATATTTAATTTTGATATTTATATAATTTATTATGAAATTATATATAATCTTAATTTGTTGTAGTTAATATAAAAATTAATTGTTGAAAGAGTATAAAGAATTGAAATAAGGAGATAATAGTTGAAGTTAATAGGGCCTTGAAAAACATAAAGGAAAACTATAAGATAACACATAAAAGGAAATGAACAAATATCATATATAATGTGGGAAAAAAGTTCTCATAGTGGATATATATTTGATACTACCATGATGTTGTTGAATAAAAATTGAAAAAAACTAAAAGAAAATAGGGTGAAAAAGGAGAAAGGAGAAAGGAGAAGAGAGTGAAGTAAGAATGAAGTGAGAAATGAAGTAAGAGTAAGGGGTATTTATAGGTATCAGCGAGATATTAGTAGCGGTTAATTTAACGTTTTTTATAGCGGTTTTATTTTAGTTTGTAGCTGTTTTTATAACCGCTACAAATATTTTTTTTAAATTAATTTTTTGGTAAAAAAATGTTATGACTTGTTTATGATTTTCAATAATATGATTTTTAAATCCCTTAATTTTTTTTTAGTTTTTTTGGTTTAAAAATGTTATGACTTATTTGTAATTTACAAGAAAGATGTTTTTAATACCTCTACAAATGTATATTTTAAAAATTTATTTGGTTAAAAAATATTATGACTTTTTACAAGAATGATAGTGTATACTTTTAAAATACTATTTTTCATCATTCCTGCAAAAAAATGCATTGAGAAATTGTTAGTAGTATGAAATACATATGACTGAAATAAATTTAAATTTAATTGAATTTGTGATAAATTGTAAGTAATGAGAATGCACCTAACTATAGGTAAAGTGTCATCGCCTTCTAGTAAGAAGTTGTCAAAGTTGGCAATTCAAAGGGGTAACTCTTGTAGGCAATTTTATCACTATCACCTATGTCATAAAGGTCTCTAGAATTTAAGTGAACCACCGCATTCCAATCTTTATGCCTCTCATCCTCGACATAATAAACCAATTAGGCCTTAGAAGCAAGAATAAAGGGCTCATCGTCTTCTGACTAACTAGTGTGAATTGGCCAGGAGAAATTTACCGAAGTTATGCCCAATTCGTCAATCTTTAGACCTCGTGAGGTTGTGATATTAGCCCACAGACACTTGATGAATGTGATGATGAAACAACCCTGGAAATTTGCTTCAATTACATCAACAAGCTTGCCGTAATAAGGGACGCCTCCAAACTGCATGTTGCCATCACTAGTACTCGCATAACTCCTTGTGCCGAAGGTACCATAAACACCCAAGTTTTGGGTTAGCAAACCTTGATCCTGTGAAACCGTACAAAAATTGAACCCCTTCATATTGTACGCTATAAACCTTATCACATGTTCAAGTGGATCCATTGCAAGGGCTCTAAAATCTTGTGAGTGCAGACTATAATCATTGAGGATTCGGTGCGCGAATCAATTTGGGAGTTCTCTGTGGACCTTTTTGTCAACTTTGGAAGAAATCTATGTATGGACCCTCAGTTGCTACTTTACATGGCTTCTGAATTCCCTGCAAGTAATAATTATGTAAGCAACAAAGATGTTCAAGAGATATAATTGGTACATAAGGCAAGATGTGATTATTCAATTCTTACCTAAGGTAGGGTTCGATCTGAGTACAGTTAATCAATACATGTCTATGCACCTGTAACTTTTTAGTAGCAGTAAGCTTGAAATTCTCACCCCTCAAACTTGTTTACCAACTTGGGGTATTGACAGCACAATAGGAATTGACTCAAGTTTAGGACAATCATCTCCACGAGACGGTCAGTTGAAAGAAGTCTCAATGTCATCATCTTGAACAAAAGTAGAGGACCTTATCCCCTAAATAACCTTCAATTATAGAACCTTTTGGCCATGTATTATCCCTAATGTAAGTTTTCAATTTCTTGAGAAACCTATTTATTTTTAACAAAAATAAATAAATAAGGATAAAAATTAGTGGGGCCATTACATGCATGGAAAATAAGTACCTTTCCATAGATACAACTAGCGATATTGCATCGACCTAGCTAACTTTGTCTCGTGAACAAGGTAGACTGTCAGGTGAACCATGACAGTGAAAAGAGATGGAGGAAAAATCATCTTCAAATGACAAAGAGTGAGGATGATTTTGTTTAGCAGTTGATCGAGCTCCTCATGTATCAAAACCTTAAAATACAATTTTCAGAAGAAAGAGCACAACTCAACCAAAACAATGGATACATTTGGAGGTAGTGTATTCTTTAATGCCAACGAAAGCAACTAATGCATTAAAACGTGTGAGTCATGACTCTTCAGCCTAGCAATCTTCTAAGAATGCACATCAATACAACATGAAATGTTACTTGAATACCCATCCGAAACTTTTATTTTCTTCAAAGTTGCTAGAAATATTTCCTTATTTGGTTTTGTTAGGGTGAAATTTGTTGGTTGTAACACCTTAATTTCAATAGACCAAATCTCAACAAAAGTATCTCAAATATAACCAGTAAGGATGTTAAACATCCAAATCATCAAAATACATGTTTAGTTCAAATATATCTCACACAGTTTCAAACGAAATCCTCAAACTAGTTTAGTGGATAAAAATAAAATGCAGAAGTCTTAGGGTCATAGCAAATAAAACAACATAACATATGTTCTCGGAGTACAAAAGAACCATAATAGCTAACTCTATAGGTGTCTTCCCTTGCTTCTTACTAGATCAATCACCTGAAAAATGTTCATATAAAGGGATGAGAAGCCACGGTCTCAGTAACTACTGAAAGTTTCTACCATATACAGTAAACTATATATGACTTAAAAGATGAAACTAATCACACACATATTTTTATATATCATGAACTTCATATAACACAATTTCAAATCTAATCATCATTATCAAATCTCTATTTTTATCACAACAAAAAATTATAATTATGCAATATACAACCTCCCTTATATCACCGTCCATCCTTATACCATGGACTGGAGCAATATACTAACATTATTCAATAGAAACTCATCCATTTAACTGGACTATCTTAAGCTCACCAGTTCTTAAGATACACCTGACCAAAGGTATAGAGTTCAAGTCTGGACTATGGCTCCCCTCCTTAAAAAGGACAAAAACCAAGGAGGTATCCCATGTCTACAGCTTCAACACAAAATCCCGGCCAAAGGAAAGCATGGAAGAAGGGGCCCTGCCAAGTGCCATCCACTGTGCACCGAGTGATGGCATACCACGTGATAAAATATCTCAACATATAAATTCCTTCTCACTCTAACCCAGCACAAATGCAACCACCATGATAGATATATTCAATCACCAGTATATATAATCTCATTAAGATAAGATACAATAATTCATGCTTCCATTTATAACAATTATTACTACACATACAAACATGCTTGAAAGGAACAATAATCTAACCATGGATTAACTATAATTAACATATTTTTGAAGGGAATAAAATGAATCACAATTAAATTTACTTATAACATCACTTGATTGAGATTTCAAAATACATACACACACATATATAATTCAGTCCATTTTTTTCTAAAAATAGTCATTTACATTTTAATCACACACAATTCACAAGTATATGGGAGATTATTCAGAGTTATCTGTTATTCTCTAGCACAAAGATAAGCACACAAGAGTTTCTCCCAAGCTTTCAATGAGAGTCTACATAATCACACAAGTAATTGTTTATTATTATATTCTTCTAAACTATTCCAAAGTTACTCTAATACTTCTCTAAAAGCCTAAATCTACCATTCTATAGTTAATATTATACAAATTCATATTTATTAGTTGCCAAATTAAATTTTAAATTTGTACTTAATATATGACCCAACACTACACCAAGACTTCAAAATTGACTCCTGTGATTGATATTACACACACCAAGTATCCACAAATTCCATTATTTTAATAATATTTATAAATTGAAATATGCAACAGATTTTAAGTTTTTAAAAGTTACATATACATATATTAGGTAACATATACATATGTACAAAAAGGATAATGAGACTTGGGTTTTTTTTTGGTTATTACCTATATCCACATTTTTTTCAAGGGACACAGGCTTGACAAGTTTGAACAACAACTCCAAACATTTTAGAATATTAAAAGAAGGAAGGAGGATGGGTTTTAATCTGTCAGTGTAGAAAAGAAGGAGATACAAATGGACTTTAATTATATTTATGTACCAAGAAGGACAAAATGGTGCTATAGGAAAAGTTGTAGTTTTGTCATCTATGCTTCACCACGCCCATCCCATCAATAAAGAAAAATCAACCATGGGAAAGAGTTTTTTTTTGAGACAGTAGACATATACCCCAAAAATGAAAAGAAAGAAAAGAAGGGGAAAACACAAGGAATAGAGGATCATGTGATGCTGAATAGAATATGTGTAAATATAGGCATATTTGGACTTTCAAACAACAATGCATGATTTGTAAATAAATATCACATCCATAGTAGGTTCAAAGACTAAGAGAGAAGGGTATGAACTGGTCAAGAAAAAATAAAAATAAATTAATGAAGGTTTATAGGTCTTTGAAGCCTTACAAACACAAGCACAATAGTAAAATGGACGAGGTAGGGGTCTTAACAATGGATTAAAATATATATTTATACCCATCAACTCCAACACTGGCTAAAGAGAGAAGAAGGTTAAAAAAGAAGAAGTAATTACTCTAACCACATGAAAAAGACACACATTCAATTAAAGAAGTGAAAATGGAAGTCTGAAAAAAAAATTGACAAGAACATTCACAAGGTGTAGAAGGCACCAAATAAGAAAGGAGAAAAATACCTCAATACCCAAGTGTCACACCCCAACTAGATACATCGTGCCGGCATGAAGTACAAAGTAACATCACTTCGTAAGCCAAATAAATACAACTGTTTATTTACTATATTTACTTTGTTGATATAAAATTTACAACATAAATGATATAAACATAACTTTATATATAACTAATTCTTAAACTTATTATAGCCATACTTGACAAAAATGGAAAGTGAAATTCAATAAAAGCATTTCTTTTCAAAGATTGGAATAAACATGAAAACATATGATTACTTTTCTATGAAGTAGTTTTGCTAGAGGAACCAACACAAAGAGACTATCAAGCGCGACAGGAGGTCACAAATCAAGCACGGCAAGGAGGCCACGAATCAAGGGTAGCACGGAGCCACAAAAACAAGTGTACCACGAAGCCACGAAAACAAGCATGGACATACAATCTACGAGGGTAAATAACCAAGCATAGCTCGAACCTCTAAAAACAAGCTTGGACACACAATCCACGAGGGTAAATAACCAAGTGCAACTCGAAGCTATGAAAACAAGCATGGACACACAATCCATGAAGGTAAATAACCAAACGCATCTCGAAGCTATGAAAACAAGAGTTGACACATAGTCCACGAGGGTAAGTAACTAATTGCAGCTAGAGGCCATGAAGACGAGCATGGACACATAGTGCACGAGGGTAAATAACCAATTGCTTTGTGTCAAGTTCCTCAAAAAAATACACTCACAACTTATGAAAAATTAGTTTTTTTTTAAATTCACTTCAGAATATATATATAGATACATATACACTTGAGCTATCATACTAGAAGGTCTTGAAATGTACCATAGTAGACTGATAATATTTTGAATTCACATCTTCCATACATCTCACTTTATACAATGAAATTTCTAAACTAATATTATTTTAAATAAATTAACATGAAACTATTTGCATTTCTTTCTTGATTGTCACCAATCATACAATGGACACGTTGTGGTCTAGATAATCAATTTTCATTTTGATGAAATCCTAAGTCTTGTATTTCCTCAAATAAATTTCAAATTACATAAATGAATGGTGACATAATGTCAAATGAATGTATACAAGTATCACTTGAGATTATAATCCACACCTTCTCTTGACCGTATCATCAACTCTCAATATGAATTTTATTTAACAAACTCATAGCATGACAAGCTCATCTTATTCACATAGCATTTTTGTCATCGAGCATATACCACGCATAAGAAAACAAACAAAGAAAAACATGATCATCATTCACTGGTGGCAATAATTGTCATGGAGTTCAGATGAAGAAATACCATGTAATCACTTAAGTACAACTGACTATCCTTCTCTGTTTATGCAGCACTTGTGCCAAGTATACACCTTGATTTTTCTTCAGTCTTCCTTCCCTTCCTCCTTTCTCACTCCCTTCCGATTTCTTTTTTCTTTCCCTTCTCGTTCACCACTGACCGTGGAAATGAATGAAGAGGAGGTGGTTACAATGATCACATCCAGCATATTTAATAATTATTTGAGATCCACTATTTCTAACCATACATTTCTTTTTCTCTTCTTAATTTGATCCAACTTATTTTTTTAATAATCCCCCTCATAGACAGGCAACAACCACATCCTCCATCTCATTTATTGGTATTAGGCTTGATTTGTTTAAATATTTTGACTATTGGTAGGGAATTTTGGGTATTAAACTATTTTTATAAATTTCTATTAACTTTAAAAAATTATCCCCTATTTTGTCCAATCATTTGAGGCTTACTTCTATTTTTTTATATTTAAATATAGCTAATTATCGTTACGTGCTTGTAATTTTAATTTTAGAAATTACGTTTTTTGGCTAATCCTAAGGTAGAAGAGATGTACAATAACCATTATCTATCCCTTCAAAGCACTTAGGGAACTTATGTTTATTATTTTTGTTTTTCCAAAGTTATTATTGAACTTCTAGACCTGAAATTTGGCATATGAGATTATATAATCCTTATCCTTAATACTTTATAAAGATTTTTCCCTTAATTAACTTCTTAATCTCATGAGATAGTTTCTCTAAAATCTTTTTGGCTTTAGGCATTTCAATATTTAAATAATCACTCTAGGCCTCAATAATATCTTAAAACCTCTTTTCTTCAGATATTTTCCAACCATTATCAAATTATATTCTCTTTTACTTATTAAACTAATAGTAAAAAGGTACATTTGAATAAATTCAACCATCAACCCAATTTCTTAGGAACTAAAACAATTCACTAGAAATAAATTATTATTATTATTATTATTATTTTAGGGTCATTACAATCTATAATGCAAATTTAGTCACCAAACTAATTGGAAGAATGTGATATACAAATTACTGGGAAAAATAGAAGCTTTATAAAAAAGAAGAAGAAGAAGAATGTGATATACACTACCTCAACCCCACTCTCATTGTCCAGGAGAAGACAAGAGTTTCCACAATAGCAGTAACAGAAGAAGATGTTGGCGACCTTCACCGATGACGGCGAACCTCAACCCCCTCTCTTTGTCCAAAAGAAGAAGAAAGTTTCCACAACAACAACAACAAAAGAATTAGAAGATGTTCGCGACCTTCACCGACGACCTACACTACCTCAATGCCACTCTCTTCTTCCAGATCTAGCCACCAAAAATCATGAGGTTGAAGAAGATAACCTTTATCAGTTTAGTGTCATCAGCTACCAGATCAGCCGATTGTGGGATACATCGCCGCTGCCACTGCTATTTGTTCGCTCCGCAAGCGCACTGGTCGTGCAAGTAATAAAGTGATAAATTAATATCGTTCCCACGGAGATTTTATAACAATATGATCAAATAATAGGCGAGTGAATTCAACCAAGTTGGGCTAAAACAAAGATTTGTTGATAAGAGAATGTTTGAAAACTAATTTGTAAAAATAA
>JBAGKO010202593.1:0-13850 GCA_037177275.1 Acacia concinna
CTATTGTTGTTCTTCAGTGTTTATTATTCAACTCTATTGAGAGAGTATTTATTACATTCCACAATCATTTGTGAGTAGCTTAAAGTTGGGATACTTTGAGTAAGGACTTGGATTGTAACTTGTAAGGGTGAATGATCTCTTAAAGTGTCAACCGAGTTGTAGTGTGGCACCAAGAGCCCGTTGAAATCTTGGGGATTAGTGGAACTTAGTGTGGACTGAGAACTGGACATAGGTCATGAGTTTGACCAAACTAGTATACGTGTTTGTGTCTTGAGTTTCGAAGAAAATTTTATAACACCTAATTCACCCCCTCTTGGGTGTAAAGCTTGCTATTACATTGACATACAGATACGTCAGTGGTTCTAATGCCACTGTAAGGTAAGGTGAGGGACGAAGAAGGGTCAAAAAGTGGTATGCTACAATTTTCTTGTTCGGGATGCATAAACCCTAATGGGGAGGTGCTACCCAAATTGTGTCAAGTCATGTAGAAGAGTTGGTTAAGAGATTGGATAGGTAAACAAGAGTGTAGGAAGAGTGCTTTGATGAAGGGAGCATTGAAAGGGATTTTTTATAACTTTTGCCCTATTTCATGTGGGCTCTATTTGGTGGTATTAGACCTAGATTTTGGATTGTTTGATGCTTCCAATATGTTTAAAATGGAAAATTATATGGGGTAAAGGTAAGGAAACAAATTTGGAAGCATTAGGAAAGAAAATGTCACTGTTAGCAAAATGTGTCAATTTTGTATCATTGTGGTTTCTAGGGGAAGGAGTTTGAATTTGGAAATTATGAATCCATAAATGGATTCAAGACATAAAATTGTGTGGGGGTAGGCTAATTCTTATTTTTAGAATAGTGGAATTATACCAAGTATAGAAGGAAAAAGGTCGGTACCCCTAAGGGCAATTTTGTAATTAGGCATTTTAGAGAGAGATAATAAATTTTAGGCACTTAGGAAATAAGCTTGAATGAGTAATGACTCATTTGCACTACATTTAGACTTGTGGAATACGATATTTTCCCAAGTATAATCAAAGAGCCAGTAGAAAAGCCAGACAAGGAAAGGTCTTCCAGTAGTAACTCAATTTTTCATAATTTATGTGATATGCTGAATGTATTGTTTGCCATACATTTCATGAGACAGGGACACCGGGACGCTTAGGAGACAGTGTGGCTCTTTGTGGTCCACTATTAGATTGAGATATGTTGACGCCCATGAGACAGTGTAACCAATTTTGGTTCACCACGAGATTGAGACGGTGTTACCAACTCCAGTTCACCATTAGCCTATGATAGAAAGATACCCATGCAGCCGAGACTGGGACACCCATGAGACAGTGTGACTGTTTACAATCTGCCGTGAGACTTGATGAGATATGCATTGCACCATGCATTGAGATGATGATGACTTGAGCATTGCATATGTTTTGGTAATGATATTTGATTACTGTGATATGATAATGTGGATGGTTGCTATGTATGTTTAGTATGATTGCATTTATCTATGATTAACTGTCTGTTACTATTGATATTCATTTGAATCTCACCCTTTCCATGTAAAATTAATTCATTCAACTAGAGGAAGTGGATCCTATAACAAAGACATAGAGACTGGATACTAGGAATCCAAGTCCCAATTAGCAGATGCTTTTGATTAGTCTAGTTAGTTTAGTTGGAAACTTTTGAGACATTGCATAATTGTAAATATTCAGTGTTATCACGTGAAAGACACTGTATGCACTCCAAGTTTGTGTGAATATATCAGTACCATTTTATGCTCTTTTATGCTCATTTATGAACTACACTTGAATAATATGATAAATGTTAGAACAAGAGAGGGGTTTGACAAATGCAATGCTATAGACTCTAGGAATTGGCCAAGCTGGTAAAACACATAGTTAGGTTCATGCATAGGACAACCTTGCCAACACAATCCAATATAATCCTAGATATCATAACTACACACCACATATAAATCATCCCACATAAGGGGAATTAGGAAATCACATGCGCATAAGATCCTATATATGTAGCAATCCTAATAGCCACTACTAGCACACACCCATATCACTATCACATAGTACATACAATAGCTGGAGTGAGAGTTAGGTTGATATACCAACAAAGTACTTCTCATAAGCTCTACGCTAGGTTAGCCACACATCTAAAGGCAAAGAGTAGTACTCTAGGGCTAGTAAAACATCTAAATAATTTGTACAAGAGGTTTCTTACAGAGCCTATTAACTTAGCTTCCCAATGAAAGAAGAATCATCTCAAAACTTCAAGAATTGAAGTAATTATGAATTTTCAAAGTGAGTAGGGGCAATCTTGGAATTTTACAATACATTTCAGTAATAGCTGGCATTTTAGGTAGATTTCAATTCAAAATGATGTAACAATGTGTCTCAAATGGAAGAGAGCATATTCACGGATAAATGACACCAATGAGGACCACAATGATTTAAGGTTTGTCAATTAAGTCCAATTGTAGTCAACACATAGTTATAGGAACTACATAATGAACAAGATGAATTCAATTATTTGAGCACAAATATTCAATCATTCATATTACAATTCAGATCACTGAAGAAATCATTTAATACAAAATATGTCAATTCAGTACAACATCAATGTCAAGCTCTAGACAAATTTAGGATGTATGTTAAACAAACTCCAAGTAATCCTTCCAATTCAGCTCAAATGTCTCTTGCAAGAGTTCAGCTCGGGTTCAATATTTATGATTCAATAGAGCAGGAACAAATGTTCCTAAAAACCTAGCCAAGCAACAGCTAACAACTCTAATGGTAACAGAATGTCTGCTAGAAAGGTATCCAGTTGCAAAACAACTATAATTTGTTCCAAACCAGCAAAGAAATAGGACAAGATGAGGGTTAATGGATCTGATTACCATTCAGTAACTATTCCAGACAGTCAACTAATCAAATTACATGTCTTTTTGCAAGGTTACGTCCAAACAAATCTGGACAACTTAAAGCAAAATTGATAGTGTAGCAAACATATCCAAAATTGCAAGTTTAGCAGGGTGATAGTAGATGGTTATTAAACAATTCAGTAAGCAAATGATATAGCAAGATACTACAAGCTCACTGCAACAAGCAATTTGGCAACAATTTTAATTCAGCTCAGAATTCTCAAAAGCATTTACACTAAATTCAAATCTAGGATTTGTAAGGAATTAGAAGATGAGTATGTAGCAGTGAGAAAATGCAGCAAGTATGATGGCTACTCAAAATACAGGTGCTCTTCCAAAATTTCAGAATATCCAAATTAATCTGTACCAAAATTGGTGTGAACAGAAATTGTGATAATGAGGATGAAAAAAGAAAGCAAGCTTAATGCACAACAGCTCTAGCAATGATATCCTCAAACCAATTTCTAACAGGATAAAAACAATGGAAACAAGTCCAGAATTTCAGCTATGGAATGAGAATTTAACCATAATTTGAGTGCAATGCTTAACCATGGTTTTAATTTGAGTGCATAAAATGCCCTACCAAAACTCACAATGCAGGCAGAAAATCAGATTTCATGTCGCTACCAAGTGTCATCAATGGTTTAAATTCTGCATCCAAGACCAATGTGATGAATCAGTTTGAACAATAAAAGTTCAAGTAGTAACAACACTGAACTTGTAAAATCAGTAACAAAATATCGCAACAATGAATTCAATGAGTAATAAACAACAACATGCAAAAGTGACAAGTTTGCTACAGTTGGCAAACTTTGGCAAGTAGAAAAACAGGCAAGTCAACATAAGAAATACAACATCTCAGTATAGCAATCAGGGAAATAGAGCTGTCAACCTGAACTGAATATGAACATAGATTACAGAGAACTCTTGTCAAGCTGGAAGCTCTCTAAGTAGCTATAACTTACCTCAATTCTTATAAGAGCCTGGAATGGATCACAACCTGCAAAACAAGGCTCAAGCAATCCCTAAATGAAGCAACAATGTGTATCACAATGCATCAGATGATAGCACGCAGCTCTGAAATTCTGCAGATACCAAAGTTGGAGAACCAAGACCAATGCAAGTGAATAATGACCTAACCAGAGAAAATGTGAGATTACGGCAATAGAGTCTCAAGCAAGCAAAGATTAGTGGAGTAGTCAGCAATTTATAGCATGAAATAATGGCAAGTAGCAGACATGAATGACAACAACTTCAATAAATGCCAAAGTTAGTTATGTTTCCAAGCAAACTTTAGGCTAATTTACAATAAGCAGTAGTGGTGATATTGATACAAACCACCAGCATAGACTTGGCGGCATGCACTTATTCAAAATTCAGTAAGCACAATGCAAATTGGGATGGCAGGACAGTTTTGTCACACACGCCCAACAACTGCACTAGCATTACTAATCTTGAAGTCTTGAAATCAGCTTAACCATCAGATTAGAAATCACAATTCAGATATCTTATAGTAAGTCAGGATAACAGCTACAACATTCCCATACACTCAGATTACTTAGCGTTCAAACTTGTAGAAAAGAAGTAGAAACTTTCTCTATGTACTCCCCCCACTACTAGATAAAACTTGGCCCTCCAAGTAACAAAACTCAGAGCAGAACAAGCATGCCCAAAATTGAAAATGGGTGCACTAATTACACGAGACCAAATAGCAGAGAGTAAAAATCCAGAAATACTGACCAAAAGCTTCCAACATGGCAAAAGAGGTCACAAATGATGATTCCACTCAATCAAAACCATCAGCCAACTATCAAAAAAACCCACAAACTAATGAGAAGGGGATGATTAACCCCAAGTAACTCTGAAAAAACAAATAAGTCCTAAATAGAACACACTGATGTCTCAGCAGCCTGCACATTAAACCATCATGCAAAAGTAATGCAATGCATGCAGACTGCATAAGGAAAGGTCAAAATGCACAGAACTGTACCAGATGCAAATTAACAACCAAAACCAAGTCTAATATCTTAGAGAGCAGTAGTAATGGGCATTTCAAGTAGAAAGAAGTATGTTCATCTTTAACTAAAGTTAGAATGTACTGAAAACAAACCAAAATCACCTAAAATTAAAGACCAAGGCAGTTAAGGTCCAGGGATACAAAGCTCCCCGGCAATGGTGCCAAAACATTAACAAGCCTTATCGTTAGACTCTCAATTCAAACATGAGAATGCAGATAGTGAAGCGAACTCAAGATCCATCGCACGAGAAGCTTATATAGTCAAATCTGGACTTAGCTACCTGGCAACTTTGTTTAGATTAATTAATGGATAAAGGTTCAATTTTGACAATAATGTTTTTACCCTGGAGCGTTGGCACGATAAAGTTTTAAAAGGTTTTTAAATACACATAAAGTTTAATAAGTGGAGCAGTTTTGACAATGTCATTAAGTGTGAGATAACGGTGGTTAGAGTAAGTCTCGCATGTTTTTCATCAGTACCATCTACTTTAAAAGGTGTAAAAATATACACACACTTTATAAAAAGTTGAAATAAATTTTACCATAGCCATTAACTGATGCAAACGGTGGTTAAGAGGGAGTACGACACAATGAAGAAGTAAACAAGGCAAAATCATATAGAAAAGAGAGAAAGAACAGAGTATGCAATTTGATTTAGTGAAATCAAAAAATCTAAAGAGGCGTCGTTGATTATCTAGCATTTTTTATCATTGCACCAAAAATTTAGACCTAAGTTAAAATGAATTAGCACCTGAATCAGTGATCCAACATGCAAATGAGACTAGCCAGATAAGGAAGAACTGAGATATCTGGTTGGACAAACCAGCAACTTCACTCCCAAAGCCCATCCACCACAGCTCACGATAGCTCCTAAACCTCATCTAGAACTCTCCCCTTCACTTCCAGTGTTCTAGCGCACTTGTAATCGCTCCTAATGGCCCTTATCGAGTGAGAAATCATCGCCCCAAAGTCTGCCGCTCAAAGTCATGCCTTTCTGACCTTCTCACTTAACTCCCTCTGTCTTCACATGGCAACAACTTTCCAATTTTGCATTCAAGCCCTTCTTAATTTTTCTTCCAGTTTTGACCTTCTTTCACCTAGATCCCTTACAAAATGTAATTGTGATCAAGTATTCTTTTCATTTAATTATCAATTCTGCCATTTTAATTATTTTTATTCATTTTGTACATGAAATTACCAGAATGCCCCTATACCAATATTTAATATTTTAAATGTCCAAAATGCTATTCCAATCATATTTTCTCCATAATAAGCCTCCAATAAACATAATAAATCATATAAAATCATGTTTTATCAAATATTTTTTTTAAAAATATAATAAAAAATATAAAAAGAGAGAGAGAGCAAAAAGAAATAGAAATAAAACAAATGAATAGTTAAGGCACACGAGGCCCCATAAAATCTTCACGTTGGTTATATAAGGATATACCCCTTCATTCATTCTTCAATTCCTACGAGTACGGTAGTGGCTCGTCCCCTTCTTCCTCCGACACAGCAATACCATCTCTGAACTTAAGGCAAGCTTTGGAGATAACTTAAGTAACTAAACTCCTTCTTTTAAATAAATTTTCTTTATTAAAGTTATTCCACATATTTTTCTCTACCTTATGGGCTATTATCATACTGATATGAGTAAATATTTGGCGATAGGTTTGAGGAAGTTTTAAGTTTGTCAATATATACTATAGAAATACAGAGAGATGCTAATAGTTAATTTTAATTGGGTTGGATTTATCATTTAGTTGTTTTATGATTTTAAATAAATTTTTATTATAAACATACCATAAATTGTTATTTTTGGACTTTTAGCCTCATTAAATTTATGTTAAACAATTTATTTGGTTTAATAGAGGTATTAACAAAGTTTATATTGATTTAGATTGTTGGAAAAATTGGAGATATGTAAAAGAACTATTTTATGTTTGAAACTCTAAACTTTAAAATGGGGATTTTATACACTAACATGAAATTGGTTTTAACCAACCAATGAGTCATTTGAATTTAGGAAAGTGCTAAATTAAGGTTAGAACAAATAATTAAGATTTAAGTGTGAAATGTAATTTTTGGGTAATTGATTCAAAACTTTAAAGTTAGGTAATGAAGTTTATTGTTCAATTTGTTCATTAAATTTGTATCTTCATTATGTTGTAGATTAATTTGAAATCTCGAATTATGAATTGGGCTCTTGGCTTCTAAAGTTCTCAAAGTTAAGCTTGGAATTGAGGTAACTGGGGTTAATTTATTCTATATGCATGTTTTGGGCTAAAAGGTGTTTTTTAAACCTTATTTTTACATATACTAATTATACATGCCTTGAAAATTTATGTGTATTTTGAATATGATCTTAGTTCAGTAAAGCACTGTAATGTTCAACTTGTATGTATGATTTGTCGTTATAATTGACATTATTACTATTGTATTATGTTATGAGATATACTGAGTTGTGTAGAAGACACATGGTGAAATTGTGTGCCAAGTAACTCTCTCTATTCATGGACAAGATTTGAGTAAAGTGTTTTGTGTGGACACCTTCCTATTATAGTATATTGGTGGTGGTATGGGAGGAGGCAACATTCTTGAAGTGATTAACTAAACTTTGGATGGGTGTACTAGCACTGATAAGTTGTATCATGTCCAAATGATATAAGGTGGAGCAAGATGGATAAGTGGGAATAACTTTAATTGTTGAAATTATTATGTAGTTTTTTACTATTGAGAATATTATTATTATGATCAATAAACCAACTTCTCTGACTTGGAATCCTTTCTGACATACTTGGTGAAATGATTTTTGTTACTTTGACTTTACGTCTTACCCCATAATTGTTAATAATTTTCAAGCAAGCACTCTAATTATTGTAAGGGCAAAGGAAAGCAGACAGAGGCATAGGCATTGGTAGCCTTTTCTAGGCCTTTTTTTTAAATACTATATTATTTTGGATAACTATTTAAATGGTATTAGCCCTACATCCTCATTTTGTAAACTATGATATTTTGGTGGATCCATATTTAGATCTTGTGTTGAAAATTGTTGTTTGTAGACCTTTTTGTTGTGGTGTTCAATGATATGGCATGATATGGACTATTAGGCTGGATTTCTAAGCTTATTATGATTGTGTCCTTAGTCTTGTATGTTGTTCATTGTAGTGGTGGGTTTGTGCATGAGATTTGTTCCATAAACCTCACTCTGGTAATATTGTTGGATTAGTGAAAAGTTTTTTTTTGAAGTGATCAATAAATCTTTTTTATAACCCTAATAGACATTGTGAATTTAGTTGCACTTTTTTCTATTATGGTTAGTCTCATCTATGGCTTTAATCCTTTTAACCATATTGTATTATGAGAAATGTGGGTAGAAAGTTTTCCATCATAGTTAATTGTTATAAAATTCCAACTAGATTGTATAATCAGAATAAAATCTAATTTTGACACATTATTCCATTAGACAAATTCAATATATTTGAGAACAACTTATGTGAGACAAGTGTGACAATGATATTTCTTAAGGTGAATGGGTTAAAGTTGGACACTTGTTGTCGGGGATATTGAATTAACCATTAATTTATCTTTTTTCTACTAGAAGGCAATGATATAATTACATGTATGGATTGGCTTTATCTTACTAGAGACATGTGGATTGAAAGGAAAGGTTGTTAAGTTGCACAATTGTTTTGTGTTAGTTCAGGATCATAGTATTCTTAAGTCCTTGAAAGAAGCTTAAGTAGAAAAAGAGTATGAAGAAGGATTGTTAAGCTTTGGTGGTATTTTTCTTCATTCAAGTTGATTCAAAGGGAAGTATTAATATTAATTATAATGAAATTGTGAATGAACTTCTAGAGAAGATGTCTCCTTTATCCCAAGAATACGAGGCAAATCTTCCTATTAAGCTAGCACTGGAAATTGACCTTATCTAAAGCTCCTTATGACATGCCACCTTTTGAGTTAGTTGAGTTAGAGAAGCTAATTGAGGGTTTGTTAGAAACAGTTTGTGTTCGATCAAGTGTCTCTCCTCAAGTTCATTGGTATTATTAAAAAAATATCAAAGTTTGAAGTTATTTATTGATTATTGGCAGTTGAAAAAAGTTACCATCAAGAATAAGTACTCTTTTTTAAGGATTAATGAATTGATGGATTAGCTTGTGTATTCTCCTATATTGTATAAGGTTGACTTGAAATAGGTTATCACCAGTTTAGTGCCAGTGTAGAAGATATTCCTAAGATGGCTTATCATACCATATATGGTTTTTGAGTTTTTGGTTATGCCATTTGGTTAGACTAATACCCGATAGTGTGTATAGAATATATGAACTAGATCTTTAGACCTTATATAGACCAATTAGCGGTGGCTTATATTGATAACATCTTGTTATATTTGAAAAGCAAAGAGGAAAATTGCGAGCGTCTCTAGATTATACTATAGTTGCTAGGAAAGCATACTTTACATATAAAACAAAGCAAATGTGAATTTTGGTTGAAGGAGATGAAGTTTCTGGTCATGAAATGTTAGATAGAGTTGCAGTAAATCATAAAAAGGTTGATGATGTGTTGGAATAGGAACTACATAAGCTAGTGACAAGAGGTGAATAATTTTGTTGGTTTAGATTAGTATTATCACTTATTCATTGAGTGTCTCTTTCGAATTGCAATGTCATTGATCAATTAACTAAGAAGGATTAGTCATTTGTATGGGATGAGAAGGGTAAGGCCATATTATAGGAGCTGAAGACCCAATTGAATATTATGTACATGGATTCTTTGCTAAAGGATTTGGGTTGTGTAAAGATGCAAGAGGGAAAAGTAGTGGCTTATGCATATAAACAGTTCATGCCTTATAAAGAGAATTACTCGATGTGTGATCTAGAGCTTGTAGTTGTGGTATTTCTCCTAAAAATATAAGGCATTATTTGTATGGATATGAGTTTGAGATCTTTATTGATTATAAGAGCTTGAAGTATTTTATGGATCAAGAAGAGTTGAACATCTAATAGAAAAGATGGATGGAGTTTTTGAAAGATTATGATTTTTGGTTGAAATATCATCTAAGGAAGGGGAATGTAATTGCAGATGCTTTAAGCAGGAAGTGGGTGCACATGTTGCATGTGTGTGTGATTGAGCAAAAACTCCTAAAAGGGTTACCAGAAGTGTACTTTGAACCAAGATCAAATGTGATTATGAGTATAGTACTTGGGAAGTATGACTTTTATGGTTATTTGAGAATGGCCCTAATGGAAGATGATTGATTGCTAAGAATCAAAGAAGAGTTGGCAAATGGCAAAGTACTTGATTATGATATTAGGGATACAGATATCTTAAGGTACAAGAAGAGGATTTGTGTTGCGAACAATAAGGAAATTTAGAAGACTATTACTGAAGAGGTTTATCAGACTAAATACACCATTAATTTGGGAATCACTAAGATGAACCAAGATATGAAGCACATGGTGTCGATGCCTAAAGATAAAGCATGATGTGACCAACTTTGTTATGAAGTATTTGACTTGTCATAAGGTAAATATCGAGCATCAAAAGCCTCTAGACTAATTCAACCTTTAATGGTTCCTTATGGAAGTGGGAAAATATTTCCATAGATTTCATTGTGGGTTTGCTGGAGACTACATCTCATCATAATGCCATATGGGTCATTATAAACATATTGACAAAGTTAGACTATATAGTTGGTAGAAACTAGCCCAAGTGTTTGTGGATTGGATTGTTAGATTGCATGGCGCGCCTATATATATCATGTTAGACTGTGATTTAGGTTCACATCAAACTTTTGGAAGGCGTAGAAAGAGACTATGGGGACTAGGTTGACGTATAGTATGTCTTATCAATTGCAAACTGATGGTTAGACTAAGAAAAATATTTAAACCATTGAGTTTATGTTGAGACCTTGTGAAATTTAGCCTCTTGGTGTTGGGATCGACATTTACCTTTAGTAAAAATTCCCTACAATAATAGTTATCACTAGAGCATTTATATGACTCCTTTTGTGGCATTGTATGGCAAGAAGTATAGATTGCATCTTTATTGGACTAAATTGAGTGAGAGAACTGTAATAGGTCTAAACTTGGTGGATGAATCAAAGAGGAAGATTGAGACGGTCTATCACAAGTTATTGAGTGTGCAACGGAGATAGAAGAGCTATTGGGATAGGTGACTTTGACCTTTGGACCTTAAAGTGGGTGACCACATGTTTCTTAAGGTTTCTTCAGTGACTGGTATTGTTAGATCCATTGAAGACAAGAATTGGACTCCTTAATTTATTGCCCATACGAGATTATGGAGAAAATTGGACCAGTTGCCTATGAAATTGCCTTTTCACCATGTTTGTCAAGTGTGCATAATGTGTTCCAAGTGTCACAGCTCAATAAATATTGTCTACATCCTTCCCATGTGATTGAGCCTTAAGAGGTCAAATTGAGAGAGAATTGAATGTATATGCCCGAGCTAGAAAGAATCTTAGATGTGAAAGATAAGCAATTGTGAAATATCTCAATTCACCTTTTGAAAGTTTTCTGGAAGGGAATGTCTCCCTGTCCACATGGGAAAATAAAGAGCGAATGCAACATGATTTCATTTACTTGTTTGTTTAGGTATGATTGTATGTTTTAGTTATTTTGATAATTGTGTTTGTCTTGTGTTGTGGTTAGTTGTACTTGTGCAAGTGGTGATTGAAATTGTATTGATGGTTTTTGTTTTATGTGTGCTTAGTGTGCCATTGTATCATGGTGTTATCACTTGACTTTGATGTTATGATTCAATTTTTTTTAGCTTGCTATGAATTTTGGGAAAAAATCTATTTATTGGAGAGTGTTGTAACAACCTAATTTTTATTTTAGAATTTAATCACAATTAAGAAATAATTATTTATGATAAATGAGATTTACCATGTAACTATTGGAATAAACCAAGGGTTTATTTAAATGTATTTTGTTATGATACTCCTTCCGTTCCTATATATAAGATACTTTTATTTGAATGGACTTGTCCTTTTTTATAAGATACCATTTGACTTTGTCTCTAATAAATGCAATTTTTCTTATTTTGCCCTCATTCTTTCACATCATTTATTACTCATACATTCTCTTTCTTCCTTTTTTCCATCATTACTTTTTCTTTGTCTTATTAATAAATAGGGGTACTTTTAAAAAAATAATAATATTTCTTACATATTTATTACTTTTAACTAACTTTAGCTGTTTTATTAGAATCTTGAAATTCGGTTCAAAGTATCTTATATATAGGGACGGAGGGAGTAAAAGATATTATAGAATATTAATAATCAAAAGAAAAGAATGAAAAAATATTTACTATTGTTAAAAGTAGAATAAAAAACTATTAAAAAAAGAAAGAAAGACAATAGGTAGAAAAATATAAAATGTGAGAGAGAGAGAGAGAGGAATCAAAATAAAATAGACCATAAATTATTTTGAGTTTTGTCAATATAAGACTATAAGAATATAGATGGATGCTAATAGCTAATGTAATAAGTTTGGATTTATCATTTGATTGTTTTATGATTTTATAATTAATTTTTATTATAAACAAACTATAAATTGTTATTTTTGGACTTTTTGGTCCATTAAATTTCTGTTAAAAAATTTATTTAGATTATTGGATGTTTATAAAATAACAATTTTATGTTTGAAAATTAACTTTGGATTGAGGAAAGTGTTAAATTAATGTTAGAAAAAATAATTGAGATTGAAGTGTGAAATGGCAATTTTTGTGTAATTAATTCAAAATTTTTAAGTTAGGTAATTAAGTTAAGTGTTCAATATGTGCTTTAAATTTGTATCTCCATTATTGTATAGTTTAATGTGTGTTACGAAATTGTGAATTATGTTTGGCTTCTAAAGTTTTTAATGTTAAGCATGGCGTTGGGGTAACTGGGTTTAATATATTATATATGCATGTTTTGCATTGTAAGGTGTTTTCTAAACCTTACTTTTATATATACTACTTATACATGCCTTGAAAAATTATGTGTATTTTGAATATGATCTTCATTCAAAAATTGCACTTTCCAACTTTTATGAATAATTTGTCATTATAATTGAGATTATTATTATCAAACCCCTCTTTTAATACAACGTTCATCAGAAGAATTCAGTACAAGTCGATTGGCAAGTAAAAATAACGTCAAATCAACTGTATTGATATATATAGTGCTTAGGTCTTTACAAATATCCCTACAATTTTCTTACAAAATATTTACAAGTTTGTAATTTAAAAACATCACTGCAGACAATCCATGACAACTACTGCTTCAGTCTTGATTCCTCAACTACTAGTATCTGCCACTTTGCCTTTGCCCTCATGACCATTTCCTCTGTCTGAATATTTTATAAATTTTGGAAGAGGTGAGATTCAAAAGAATCTTAGTAGTAAAATATTGTCACTCATAAAATATGCGACAATAAACATGCAAGGCACCATATTACATTACTAAGGTAAATACAAACATACATGCCACACACATCAGTCTAAGGTCCAAGCTGCTCCTGACCATGGATGACCAACTAGAGAACAAGCCCTCTGTCTATCCTAACTCATCTCAGTACCTCAACCGAAGGGTCTTCGACCACTACCACGGCTAGGAATAATAGGTGGCATCAATCAACTCAGTACCTCGACCAGAGGGTCTTAACCACTATCACTGCTAGATACTCTACCTCAACTGGAGGGTCTCAACCACTAGTACAGCTAGATACTTCTCACATCACAAACATAGCAAAACAATGCATATAAATAATCACACAATTAATGAGAGATAGAGTTACTATCTGGTGTCCCTTCCAATCTACTTGTCCATCCTTTGATCAGTCTTTCAGTCTACCGGGCAAAGTTCTAACCCTAAAATACCAAACATATATT
>JBAGKO010202614.1:0-13847 GCA_037177275.1 Acacia concinna
TTTACGTATTTTCCGCAATTAGTAAATTACTAAAGGACGAAAGTGACCTAAAGAAGGTCTAGTTTAAGGTGTTACACAAACACTGTTAGAATGGAATTCTACCTATAAACAACCTTCTTCCTCCACTGTGTTTCTTTAGTTCACACGTGTTTGGTGCATATTTTTCTTGGTAAAGTTACTGGGGTGGAGGTTACATAGAGGAAAAATTTTCAATGTCCTAGAACTACTTCCCCTTCACTGGTTGTAGTTTAGTCATGTAGCTAGCAAGGTATACTTCTTAGTGATAGTAATTAGATATTTGGGATAGTGGGTTAACTTTAGAATGGTACATGGCACAAGTACTATGTTGGCATAGGATTCTTGTTAGATCTCATGCCCTAAAACTGTATATTTGCTTGTTAAGATGTACTATATGTATATCTTATCCCTCAACAACCTCATATTCCACATCGTCATTAAAAAAGAAAACTCGACATTTAATAGCTAGATACCTATTCACCTCAAACAACTCCATACACTTAGGTGAGTAATCACTCTTCTATCTCTTCACAATGTTCTCATTCTTTGCCCTTTTAGCCAATATCTTAAGCCTTATTCCATCAAATATCCTTATTACAGGAATAAACCTATACTCAACAATCCAATCATTTAAGGACTCAATAATATTGTTATCTACCATCCATGACTTATTTCTAGTTGAGAAATAAGCCCTTACGCATGCTTGTGGAGAGTATGAGCTAGCCAATCTAGATGCTTCTTTACTCAAACCTTGAAGAACTTTCACAAATGTTGTTATGAAACAATAAGCATAATTAACATTAACAATAGCCAATAAGCATAATTAATAAAGTACATATTTAAATTACTTTTGAAGCATTAAAACATAGATATATACATTCTTTTGAAAACTTATCTGCCATTCTTCAAAGCCTCACTACTCAATTCAACATTGACATATGAATCGGGGATTAGATTTGAAGCTCTCTTCCATCCCTTGTATTATCATCTTTTTGGCCCATTTGCACTAGTGTTTACTAACATTCACATTCAATGTTTACTTACATTTTCCTTAAAGTAATTAGCCAACCACTTAACAAATGCTTCTCTATTCTTAGACACCCTAACACAGTTATGCTCATCCCACAATGCCTTTATCTGCAACCCTATATTGGTCCATCTCTAGAGGTAAATAACACAAACAGGCATCCCTGAATACTTCTTACAGCTCTTAGGTTCACACCCTTCTCTACAATATATATATATATATATATATATTTGAAGTCTTCTTCAACTCCATTTTATCCACAAATGCCAATCATTAACAAATGATTGTCACCTGATTGTTCACCAACATGCTTGACTTGTTTAAGAGGCTCAATATCATTTTGTGGTGACAAATCATCATCCTTATAGTCACTTCCTTCCTCCTCAACACACCATTTAATATCATAATCAAGACTCTCACCTGTATCCGAGCTCAAACTATCATCCACATAGCTTTGATCTTCACTCCTGTCATTAACAGCCTCAGATACCACAGACAATTTGTGTTTCCCTCTCTCCCACATTACCACCACCAACATCAACTCTGCCTTAATCACCATGACGTTCAGGAATAGAACTGAAATCAATACCTTTAGTACCAATAAACTCAAATCCATCAACATCATCTACATATATGCAATTCTCATTCTGTCCTACTCCTATCTCACTCTCATTCACATCAACTCTGCCATTATTACTATGACATTCAGGAACAAAACTGAAATCAATACCTTCAACACCAATAAACTCAATTCCATCAACATCTATGCAATTCTCATTCTGCCCAACTCCTATTTCATTATCATTCGCATCAAGCTGCCATCATTACAATGGCATTCAGGAACATAACTAAAATTAATACCTTCAGCACCAATAAACTCAAAACATCATATAGATAAGTATCATTCTCATTCTGCCAAACTCCTATTTCATTTTCATTCGCACCAACTCCCCTGCCAATTTTATTTACACCCAATACCATTTCATTTTCATTTTCCCCTCCTCCTCTATTGTTTACATTCATAGAAACATCATAAGCTATAATATTCTCTGCAATACTGCCATAACCCCCTCACAAACGACTCTTATGGTTTTCCCAACTGTTTCTCACTAAAACAGATTTTTCTTACCTTATCCAGTAATAATCTCATGTGTTTCTATTGTAAGGTCTCTTATGTATTTTCCTCCTATTCATTTTTAGTGTTCTTGTCCCCCTCGAGAGCCATTATATCTACAAAATATGAAAAATTGATATTGAAACCTTCGAAGGGATTTTACTGCATGCAACACATAAAAAAACAATTTTTGAGTGCCAATCGATCCTTACTTTGGATTCCTTCTTTTTCGATACTTTGGTTGAACTTTTCCCTAGAGGAATCTTGAGTCACATACTCTTCTTCCTTTTTCAGTCTCTCTCTCTCTATCAGCCTGTAACCTAATAGGCAAATCTATCACTTTCTCGTGATTTTGTTGTCAGCCATAGCTCATAATTCAAATCCTCTTTGTCCTCTTCACTGATTTAGGGTTTTGATACTGAGGGAGTGACAGGGTTAATGTTAGATGAATTAGATGAATAATAATATAGCTGAGTGCCTTTTATTTTTTTTGTAAAACAATATATTCATATTATAACACATTCCATTTTTCCCTTTTCGTATTTCCAAGCCATTTGCCTTTTGTGAAGGGTGCCACATGGTCTACACTAACACAGATAAGCATCTATTTAATCGTCTATGTTATAAGATTTTATCAAATCAAACCTCACAAACGATCAACGTTATTTGGTTTAACAATGTTAAAGGTTTTGCACTCTTTGCAGTGTTCATGGTTATTTTTTTCTCTAAAAAATTAATTCATAATTACTTTTACACTTTTGAGAAAAGTTCATAACTATTTAAACACCTTAACCCAAAGATAAATAAATATTTTAACTATAGCATATTTTGCATGATATCTATAAAATAAGTGTTTACTCTCCAAGCATTGTGCGAAATGACTATAAGTTAATGGTGATAAAATTAGAAGACTATTTTGTTACCCTCCACTGCCTTATGAAAAATCACAAAAAAAAATGTATTCGAAGATAGAAATAAATTAATCCCTCTGGTCCAAATTATAAGGACTCATTGACTTTTTTGGAGAATCCTAGGAAAATCCTAATAAAGCTAATTGCATTACTTAATCATATCATATATTGTGTTTTATCACATTATATATTAATTCATAAGTCAAACAATATGATTTAAAGAAAAACGACAAATTTTAGTATTTTAAAGTAATGTAATTAGTTTTTTTAGAATTTTTATAGGATTTTCTAAAAAAGTCAATGAGCCCTTATTATAATTAGGGACAGAGGGAGTACATCTCCTAAAATTGAGAGATAATTGTTGGAATGAAATATGATTACTTAATTAGTAAATTATGGAGAAATGTAGAAAATCAAATCATTATAAATTGCAGACATTGATTAAAGGATCCAAGCCGTCTCATTTTCCTATGAACCAAACTAATAGGAGCAGAGGTGACGAAGCAAGAGGGAGACATTAAAAAGCGGGGCAAATGTAGGTAAAGTAGGAAAATTGAAAAAAAGAGAGGATAATTTGGGTAAAATTAGGACACATTATTTCTCACCCCCAAAAAAACAAAACCCCACTTTTGAAGGGGTGAGAGAGGAAGGGATGTCAGCACTATAAGACAATTTTTTTTGCCACCACTCCACTCCTCTCTCCTCTTTTCAACCAAATACATTTTTATAAGCAACAACTATCATGATTGATAAATGAACTTACGGTTAATATTAGTTAAAAACAATAAATGCATAAAAAATGTTATATCTTTTTTAAATATGTCGCTATTTATAAAAGAGCACAAAAGAGAAAATGAGTAAAAAAGTATACGAGAGATGATAAATAATAAATGATTAAATCAAATGAAAGACAATCAGTAATGAGTATGAGATAATTAATATAAATATACATGACGCATCACCCCTCCTCATCTCCCCCCATCTCTCTTTCCCCCACCTCCATGCCACTGTTTCTCCCCCTCCTCCCAATGTCTTATTACGAGGGATTCTGTTAAAATAGTCTTGATATATGTGAATAAAGAGAATATTTTGAGAAAACCAACAAAAATTTGTGATAAACAACTAATTTAACTATTTTTATGATAGTTATCTAGTTCTTATATGAAAAATAAGTGGTGATAATACATATAGGTATATATTGGATTTAACCTTTCTCACGAGTCTCAACTAATTAAGGATCTTAATCCTTTTCTCGTGTTTCGAGAATTTATGATTGGTTTTCAAATTTCATTTTCCCTTTTCAATATTTTTGCATGCTATAAAATAGGATGCACATAATCTATTTTTACATGCTTTTAAGCCTTTTAAAAATTTGATTTAATCCTAATTATAAGGCTTTCAAACGCTTAAAAAGTTTGACTAGTTTATTGAATCTTCAGACTTACAAATTGGGCTTGCTTTGTTATCGTTAATGGATCTGGCCTTATATGTATAACACGTACACTTGGGAAAGTGCGCACAACTGCGGATATATCTGTAGGTGCGCAAAACACTTTCAAATATTTAAAATAGAGTAAAAAATGCTAGTATCGTTAAATTTAACTTCACACCGTTATTTTTTTATAGTAAGATCTACACTCTCTGAGTTTTTGTAGGTGCATATGTAAGATGCTATATCAAATTTAACATTTCTATTATTTTTTTTCAATTTTAAATATTCATCACTATTTTTGCACATTCGAAATGTGCATGGTACTAAATGCATTTTTTGTAAAAATTTATAGGTATTCTTACTTTTTAACTCTAATAAAAAGGACGTGTTATGCATTTTGGCAAAAAAAAGAATCTGTTATGCTTATTATTATTATTATTATTATTATTATTATTATTATTATTATTATTATTTGCACGTGCATGCTTTTAAATTGGAAGGAATTTGAGACGTCGGACGCTTCCTTTGGCAGTGTATAATTGTAATAATATATATATATATATATATATATATATAAAAGAGAATTCCACTTAACTACAATGTGAATTTGCAAAACTTAAATTGGTCTTGTAACATTTCAAAAAGACATGGATCAAATTGTGTTTTCAAAATTTTCTGATGTGACCAATAGTAAGATTTCGCTATAAGAGTAATGGAATTTGTAAGAAGAGTAATGAATTCGCTATAATTTTATGATTTATGTTTTTCTTTCTCCCTCTGACAGCACTATTCATCTGACACTGACAATGAAACTGACTGACGCATAGTAACAGAGGAGAGAGAAATGTGCCCGTAACAGAGGAGAGAGGGGATTTTCGCAAGTTAAGTAATGAGATTTGTAAGAATAGTTATGGAATTTGTTAGTTTGTATATCACTTTTCACTTCAACAAATTTGAAAAATAAATGAGAAAGGGGATTTTTCGCAAGTTGATTAATGGGATTTACAAGAATAGTAATAGAATTCGCTAGTTTCTGAATCACGTTTCATTTCAGAAAAATTAAAAAGCCCAATTTGGTCTATTGGTACCTTAGTGTCTTTTTGAAATGTTAAAAGAGCAATTTGGGTTTTACAATTTTAAATGGTATTTAAATGTCATTTTCCCTATATATAATCTGCAAACTTCTTTTTTTGGTCAAATAATATATATTAGAACTACTACAAAAAAAATGTCTTTTAATGTCTGTTTTAAAACCCTTTCTACGTCTATTTTCAAGCATTCATCTATGCAAGAGATGTAAAAAGTTAGCATCTTTTTCAAAAAATATAAGCCTATAGAGGCGTCTGGTTTGGAGTAAATAAAGGATGCCCATATAGGCGTCCATTATTTAAATAATTCTATGGGTGTCTGTTTTATATGAATTATTAGGCTTAAGTAATGTAACACATTATGCAGAGTTAGCTACGGCGGTCCGCTAGCCGGTTAACGGGCGGGGTCAAGGGGCAGCGCCCCTGGAGCTTTTGAATAAAGGAGAGATACTTTAAAAAAAATACTTTGTTCCGATACCGGTTAATAACCAAAGAAAAAAATAAAATTTACATTCTCCTACTAATGTAAAATTAAACAATAAAGGAAAAAATATATAAAATTTTTTGTACCGGTTGATAGCAAAGGCTTCACAAATTTGATGTATCTGGACCACGTAGAACACTCTTAGAGAGTATTTCCAAGAGTCTCACTGATGGCGTGCGGGCTTACTTCGATGGCCAACATGAAAAGTAGGAGCAAGATAGGCACCAGCACAGAGGGGCGAGGGAGGGATGCCACTGTAATAGGAGAGAAAGAGTTCGGATTTCAGAGAAAATGTAATGAAGACAAACAACAATTGAGAAGACGGTAAAAATAATTGAGAAGACGAATAATAAGAGGGAAATAGTGGCGAGAATAAAAAATTGGCGTCCATTATTTCTTAAAAAAGACGCCAAATAATCCCATTAGAGTCTCAGACATTGTAGACTTGTAGAAGTTGCAGAAGCTAGAGTGGTAAGGCGTTGATGTATCGGTGTCTTTTTATTTTAATAACAGATGCACAAGTGCGTCTGTGGTTTAGAACAGATGCACAAGTGCGTCTGTGGTTTAGAACAGATGCACAACGGTGCATCTATTGCAAGAAATAGAAACATGTTGTGCGTCTGTTTCAGTGAAACAGAGGCACCGTTGTGCGTCTGTTTTGTAGGAACAGACGCATGGTTCGTCTGTTTCTAAAACAGACTCACAATGTGCGTCTGTTCCTACAAACCAGATGCATCGGTGCGTCTGTTTTAAATAAACAAACGCACTGGTGCATCTTTTATTACACCCTCGGACGCCCCTATTGACTATTTTTCTCTCAGACAATTACGGTTGTACCACAATCAACTTTTAACTACTGTTTTTTAATAAACGAACGTCTCATCCAAACGTTATAGCCCACTTTTGTAGTAGTGTAAGAAGACAATAAATGCTGATTATGTAAGAAAATGTCACTTCAACTAATAATACGAGTCATACTTTAATTGAGATCGAGGGATTTTGTATCTATACTATGATCATTAAAAAAAACTTCAATATGATTAATGAATAAATAACAATTAAATAGTGACAAAAGAATTTTATTTTACATAGTTATTGATAATTAAAGAGTTTATGTCTTTCTCACATCAAAGATCTTAAATAATTTTTGAAAATTAATTAAACTAGTTATTTGTTGAAAATTTATTGTCAATATAGATAGTTTTGAAAAAATAATAATAAATTGGAGAGATAAAGTAAATGAAGAAAGATACAACAACACAATTGAAATAACTAAAAGATAAATAAGTTTTACTGTTGTTAATTAGATATTTAAGGTGTTAATATATCTACTTTCACACCTTCAATATCTTTATTTACAATAGAAAAATTTATTTATATTTTACATATTTTAATTGTATTTTTGTGTCTTTATCCTAAAATAAATTAAAATTTCATATTTATGATTAAGATAAATTCGCTAAATATTTCGTACATTTAATTATTAGGATTGAAGGTGTTGTCAAAGAAAAAAATTATTAAGATTGAAGAGAGCATATAATTAGCATGTCAGAAAAAAAAGAATATGATCGGTCCCCCCCACCCCCCGACCTTAATTTGTGTCTACTTGAGAACTCCCTGAATAAATTATTCTCTCTTTGCAGCACATAGTCTATCATTTTCTGCGTGAAAGAATAATGTTTTCTTTCTTTAAACTAATCCAACATTATAGCAATGTAATTATTTTGGTATCAAGTTCTTAAAGAAAGTGGATTGGTTGGATAGGTGGGTCCCACGTAAAACAAATGAGGCTGGTCACATCTCCACGTTGTGAAGTTGTTCACTAGATCCTCTCCCTATGTTTACATTGTGAGCGTTATACTAAGTCAACATTGGAAAAACAAAACATTGAAAGATACTCAAGCTGACATAATATAATTTAGAAAAAAAAAAAAGCACCAACAAACTGTGTTAGCTCTAATAGAAGGAGCTTTTACTGTTTAAATTTGAAGTCACGAATTTAAGCTTAAATACAGAAAATATTTTTGGGAGAAGTATCTCATTTGGCTTGATGAATTTGATCTAAGTTGATAACTATATATATATATATATGTATAAAGAATTGAAGGCCAAGTGTTTTCATAAAAAAATATGAAAAATACTTAAAAATTCATTATATAATTTATTATTTGAAGATATATATATAATTAATTTAAGGACAAAGTGTAATTATTTTTTGGTAAGAAATCACATCCCATAATCTATGGGATTCCAATCAATTTGTTGTAAGAAATCATATCCCATAATCTATGGTTCTAATTGGCTTGTCATCAAATATGTAATCCTTTGATTTTAGGATCTCGGAATTCTAGATTAGGAATATTTCTTATTTTCTGATTGCATTTCCTAATTTCCCTTGTAATCATTAATTTCTCCTCTCCTCTTAAGTCTATAAATTGTAATCCTCTCCTTCACTGAATAATACAGAGAGAATTCTTCTGATTTTTAATATGGTATCAAAGCCTATGACAATCAAAGACCGAGAGATATGGTGAGGAGAGAGAAACAGGCGAGAGAGAGAGAGAGACTGACGGTTCAGCCAGAATTCAGATCTGGATAGTATGACACATCTCCGATGACTTTTGCCTAGAAACATGAATCCCTTTGAATTTCCTCCTTTACTCGATTCTGCCTCAAAACATTTGAATCCTTCATAATCAATCCATTAGCTCTTATGTACATTACTAACCCTAATTCTTCTTCTTCATCAAATTCATCTTCTTCCACTACTATTACTATACCAACCGGAACTGGAGAAAATACACATACGCCAGAAAATCCAATTGTGGTAATCAACCATAAATTAAATGGCAAAAACTACCTCTAGTGGTCTCAAAGTGTACTCCGGTATATTCATGGTAAGAAAAGGGAAAAATACATCAATAGGACAGCTCCTCAACTAGATCCTGAAGATCCTAGTTTCGATACATGGTTTGATGAGAATAATCAGGTAATAACTTGGTTATGTAATTCCATGACCTTGGATATTAGTGAAGGTTACTTTCTTGCAGACATCGCAAAAGAAATATGGGATGCTGCTAGAAGAACTTATTCATCATTGGATAACACTACTGCCTTTATTCATCCAAAGCGCCAACTCAGGGACTTGAGGTAAGGTAATATGACAGTAATGATTACTATAATTCCTTGCAAAAACTCTGGCAACAACATGGTCTGTTTAATGTGCACCAATGGGACACTGTTAAAGATGCTCAGTTATACAAGAAGTTTATAGAAGAAGGCAAGATATATTATTTTCTCTTAGGGCTCAATGATTCATTTGAATAAATAAGGGGTCGAATCATGGGATTAAAACCCCTACCCTATCTCTTCGATGTAATTAATCACGTTCAATTCGAAAAAGTTGAAAGCTTCTAACTTAGAGTGGATCAAGTCAACTTGAAAGCTCTACACTCTACAAAATGAACGGAAGCTTACAAAGTAGGGCAACTATTACAAGAAGAAAGGCCACATAAAAGACAAATGTTGGAAACTACATGGCAAGCTGTCAACTAGTAAACCTAACTCCCAAAGTCATTTTACCACTTTGAACCTAAGAATGATCAAGTAGATTTTCTAAGTTAAGAAGAAGTACAGGTGTTTTGCCACATGCTTGTAAGGCAAAATACCATAAATTCAATGCCTAGTGTTAACTTGGTGCAATCAGGTAATTACATTATAGCTCTCAATGCCATCACAACTAATGAGGATACATGGATTGTTGATTCAAGAGCTATAGATCACATGATGAGTAACAAGTCTTTATTTCATAGTCTCAAAATCTATCATGAACACCTCAAAGTAAAAGTGGCTATCAGCATTTTCACCAAGGTTGAAGGCATTGGCACAATTATGGTGTCAAATAATTTGGAAATAAATAATGTCCTATTTGTACCAGTACTTACATATAATCTAATATTAGTGAGTAAGTTGACTAAAGGACAAGTCTGCGAGTGATTTTTGATGATGGGATTTGTGTTTTTCAAGATTTAAAATTGGGATGGACAATTGAGAGTTCTAGAGAGTAAGATGGACTATTCTATCTGGATGGATCAAGTTTGCAGACTCAAAGTAGAAGGGCATTGGTTAGCACTAATTCTCACAATAATAATGTACTTTTGTGGCATTGTCATTCAAGCTACCTTAGTTTTAATTATATGTAACATGTGTTTTTTAGTTTATTCAATAAAAATTCTATCCCATTTCATTGTGAAGCATGCCAACTTGCAAAACAAACACGATCCATCTATCCTAAACAGCTATACACACTGTTTGCTCCATTCACCCTAATCTATAGTAACATTTGGGGTCCTGCAAGGATTAAAACTCTCACTAATGCTCAATGGTTTGTTACATTTATTGACGATCATACGTGAACTACATAGATTTATTTGATGAGAGAAAAACATGAGGTAGCTAAAGTCTTTCAAAGATTTCATACCTTTATAAAAACCCAATTTAATACTTCCATTGAAGTACTTTGAAGTGACAATGCTAGGGAATATTTGAGTCAAACCTTTAAAGGGTTTCTTGATCAACAAGGAATTCATCATCAAACATTTTTTCCCTATACTCCTCAATAAAATGGAGTAGTTGAGCATAAAAATCGTCATCTATTGTAAGTAACCAGAACCTTTTTATTGGAACGAAGTGTGCCTATTATCTTCTAGGGAGATGTTGTCCTAATAGCTGCTTACTTAATAAATCGCATGCACTCTAAAGTTTTAATTATAGCACATATTTTCAAAAACTTCTTGAATCCTTCCCAAGTTGCTCACTTATCAATTCTTTACCCACAAAAGTATTTGGCTGTGTTGTCTTTGTTCACAAAAAGTATGGCAACAAATTCTCTATTAGAGCCACTAAATGCATCTTCCATGGCTATTCTCCTATCCAAAAAGGGTACAAATGCTATTGCCCTTCATCTAAGAAAATATTCATCTCTTGGGATACTGTCTTTTCTGAAGAAGAAGCCTACTATCTTAAATTACCCATTCAGGGGGAGTATAGTGATAGTGAATGGCTAAATTGGGCAGTGTCTACCTCAACCAATTCAACAAAGGCCCTAATGGACTCATTACTAATATCTAAACCTAATCCTGCCCTTGTGCCAAATCTTGACTTACTTGCCTCTACATATCAACCCGTTCCCTCTATAGAACATTTAATTTCATCCCAACCTATGTTTATCCAACCTAAACTTATCCATGATGAACTGGAAACATATGTTGAAATTGATCCTATTTCACAAGTTTGGGGTGAATCAAGTAATGGCAGGACAGTCTCTCCTACTTAAAGGAACAATCTGAGTCCAATCTGGGATTAGATCATAAGGAACTAGGTTGGCCTATTGCATTGAGGAAAGGGGTAATATTGTGTACTCAACATCCAATTCAATGATTTGTTTCTTATAGTATTCTATCTATAAAAATGCAAAGCTTTGTTGTAAACAATGCTCAAATGAAAATTCCAAATACATTTCAATAAGCTATGGCTAGTATGGATTAGAAGCAAGCTGCTGAAGATGAGCCAAAAGCACTCAATGAAAACAGAGCATAGGAAATTACAACCCTCCCAGAAGGAAAGAAACCAGTAGGGTGCTAATGGATCTTTACTCTAAAATTTAATCCAGATGGCAGCATCAACACATACAAGGCAAGACTAGTTGCTAAAGGGTACACCCAAACATATGGGATTGACTATCAAGAGACATTTTCCCCAATAGAAAAATTCAATACTATCCAGGTGTTGTTATCAATTGCAGCAAACTTGGATTGGTCATTACATCAACTAGATGTGAAGAATGCATTCCTAAATGGGGATTTGGAGGAATAAGTTTATATGTAAGTTCTAGAGAGAGTTTTAGCTCCTAACAATGCCATATGCAAACTTAACAAGTCACTGTATGGATTAAAATAATCTCCTAGAGCATGGTTTGGTACATTTATCAAAGTAGTAAAAGGTCTTGAGTACACTCAAGCACAAGCAGATGATACATTATTCATCAATCGTGTTGATAAACATATCACCATACTAATAGTTTATGTTGATAATATAGTTATCATCAGAAATGATGAAGAGTCTATAACTTGGCTAAAACGAGATTTGTCAACTGAATTTCAAGTAAAAGATCTTAGACAAATAAGGTACATTTTAGGTATGGAGGTAGCAAGAAATAAAAAGGGTATCAATGTATCTCAGTGGAGGTACACACTAGATCTATTGCATGAAACATGAATGTTGGCAACTCAACCAGAGGCGAATCCAATAGAGGGATGTCACTTAGAGATAAAACCTAAAGATGTTCTAGTAGACTCAGAACAATACAGAAGACTGGTGGGGAAATTATTATATATACTTAACCTACACCCGTCTTGACATTAGCTATGCTATTGGAATAGTAAGTCAGTTCATGCATCACCCTCAAGGATAGGATATGAATGCTTAAAAAAGGGACTTCCAGAAATATTGAACTTTACACTGATGCATATCATGCTCGAGATGAGGAAACTAGAAGATTAATTATAAGGTATTGCACTTATGTGTGGGGAAATCTGGTAACTTGGAGAAGTAAGAAACAAACTGTGGTGTCAAGAAATATAGCAGAAGCAAAACTAAGAGTGGTAGCTCTTAGTGTTTGTAAAGGACTCTGGGTTATCATATTACTGAAAGAGCTAGGGCTTCCATACAAGGGACCAATGCAATTGTGGTGTGATAACAAGGCAAACATTATAATGGTCAAGAATCCAGTATCATGATCGAACAAAGCATGTTGAGATAGATAGACATTTTATTAAAGAGAAAATTGAAAATGACATTATGAATTTGACTCACATTGTATTTATAGAGCAGATCGCGGGCATCGTGACCAAACCTCTAGGTCGAATTAAATTTGAAGGATTTCAAGGCAAGCTAGAAATGGTTGACATCTATTCTCCAACTTGAGAGAGAGTGTAAGAAATGATATCCAATTAGTTTGTTGTAAGAAATCATATCCCATAATCTATGGGATTCTAATTGGTTTGTGATCAAATATGTAATCCCTTGATTTTAGGATTTGAGAATTCTAGATTAGAAATATTTCTTATTTTCTAATTTTCCTTGATTGTACTCATTAATGTCTCCTCTCCACTCAAGTCTATAAAATTGTAATCCTCTCCTTCACTAAATACACATTGAAAGAGAATTCTACTGATTTTCAATATTTTTCAATTGTGGGCAATAAGTATTTGACTGTATCTAACATGGAAGATATTTGTATACATAGTTTTATTTGGGAAGATGATACTCTTATTGTCGTATTTTTTATTATTGTCTTATAATCTCATCTTCACCCTTAAATCATAAAATGAATAATTTAGATTTATTATTTTATAAAATTGTTATTATAATATTTTATAATTTTTTAAATTTTTTTCTCTATTGCAATTATGAATGCAATAGATTGGATTTTAATGGTTTAAATTTATTTATGTTTGTAGTAATAATTTTATAACAAATTGAATATGAACTATTTATTTTTTCAATCTAAGTGGATATATATGAGGTTATGAGAAGAAAATAAGAAAAGACATAATAAGAGAAACCCAACTTGCTCTATTTTAGGAATAGTATTTTGTCAACCTAGATCCTTACTTTTGTCAAATAGTATTTTTCAATCCATAATTTTTTTTCAGCAGCTTTGCATCAATTTGTTAAAGAACGTAGGTCTCTTTGAACACACAACACAAAGGT
>JBAGKO010202699.1:0-13838 GCA_037177275.1 Acacia concinna
ATCTAAAAGGTATTCTCTAACCACTCGGTCTAAACGTCATTGATAGATCCTCTATCGGGATTAGAAATTTTTTTTCCACTGCGTTGTATGTTCTAATCCCAACAGATTATCAATATGATCTTCATGTATGAGTGGTTTAACATGTCATACATGAAGAGTGGTTCATGGTTTGTGGAACAAATTTTCACACGTTGGTATGGGGCGTGTTCTATTAGGACATGCCTATACATGATTACTCTCTGAAAATCATATATGTCTGCATTATCTAAGATGTGACAAAAGAAACCTGCACTCCTAATGATTACGTAAATGCATTTGAAAATGAAGTAATGTGACTCATACCATTGAGTAAATCCAATCATTTCTGGCTCAGAGACAAATGTATGTTCTCTTCGTTTTGAGTCTTCACCTTCACGTGTCATGAGTATGATAAGTGGTTCATAAAAGATATGAAAGTAGAAGACCCTATTGTTTCTCCATATTTCTAGCAAGTTGAACAACTTGATCTCATTAAAGTCCTCAGAATCACTCATCATTTAGTGGCTTGAACTTAGTTGGTTTGTGGGAAAAATATTTGTTCCCCTTGCTTGTATTTATCAACGACTTTAGTTATCAATAGTTGGTTTAGTTCATTTATGACCCATCCATGAAACGTCCCATCAATTTTTTTCCTATACAGACTTATGTATATATGTTGAAGGTTCAAGTGTTCTTTCTTATGTTACAATTTGTAGTACATGTCTGTTGTCACTAAAAAGGAAATTGTTATGTTTTCAGGCTACCAAAATAGCTTTGTTTAGTGTGTCATCATTTCTTAAACATAGTGACGTGCCTTTCAGTTAAAAGGAACCTAATCTAAGACTGCATATTTACAACATATGTAATTAAATACCATCATGACCATTATGTAGGCATATTGCCTTACTATTGATATGGACATGACCATAGTGGTAACATGTTGGAATGTTACCATAAACAAGTTTATTTCTCTTTGCAACATGTTAGGTAGTCCATTTCAAATTGATCATTAGAAGAAACCCTGAGGTATATATATTGTTCGTTTACATCACAAGCATATGTTACAATCATAAGTACAAAATATTATAATAAAATGCAATTGATGAGCTAATGGAAATGATCCCTATCATGCATTATTTTTGCTAGGACTTTGTCATATATTAAATTTCCAAGACACTATGTCTATGAACGGAACAAAAGGGTATGGAAACAAAGAAAGAAAGGCTCTTCCGTTGGTAGACTAACACATGTGTCTCCATCATCAGGAGAATTGTATTACCTTCATGTGTTACTCACAAAAGTTAGAGGTCCTCGATCATTTGACGAAATCAAAATAGTTGATGGTATTATCCACAATACATTCAAGGAAGCATGTTTAACAAGTGGGTTATTGGATGATGATCAAGAATACATTTCAGTAATTAATGAAGCTTCCATTTAGGCATCAGGTCATTCTTTATGGAAATTGTTTGTTAACATGTTACTTTGTTTTTTTTTACAACGCCCTGATTTTGTATGGAAAGAGACATCAAAACTACTTTCCGAAGATGTGCTATATATACCTTGCAATGATCCTATATCTTCAAGTAAGTTTGGATAGCCTACTTTTATTATTTACATTGTTAATTCAAAACACTAGTTGCTAATTGACCTTTTCCAAAATGCAAGTTTCAATATATCTAAACATGATAAATAATAGGTTGCATTAAAAGAAATCGATTCATTGTTACGACAAAATGGAAAGAGTCTCCTAGACTTTCTATTTGCACTGCGAGTGCACGGGTCACATCAAGTAATAAAGTGATAAGTAAATATCGTTCCCACAGAGATTTGGTTTCAAAGCCCGGTTAAGTATCGATTATTACACTTTCGTCTAATTTAAGCAATTCAAATATCAAGGTGAAGGTTAACCATGAAACAAACCTAAGCTAAACTAGAAATTAATATAAACAAGTGATTCTTAGACTTTAAGGACAAAATGGGACTAAGGATTATTTATCTCCCTTATATTTCAAAAGTACTTAGTCAAATCCCTAAAATATTTGTTTCTTAATGAGAGATTGTGTTAGCCAAGAATCCTACATTACTTATAAGTGCTCTCTCAAGTTTCCAAATAGGTTTTTAATTTAATTAATTCTTTAATCTCTTAATTAATTAATTAAACCCCCAATTTCATTGCAAATCCTATATGACTATGTGAGGTTAATGAGTATATTCTATCTCATTAACAAAACCATCAATTCAACTCACAAACTTCAAGTTGTCATATGATTAAATTCAAATTCTACACTCAACTTAGCTCTCTCAAACATCAATCAAGTGAACCCAACAATCTCATTGGTGACCAGTCAATAAGAAGCATTAAGAACAGAGTAAAATTAGCATAATCCCATCATTTAATCACAAATAAAAAGGGAAAATGAGTACTTAATACATACAAGGGTTCAAAATAATCCTACAATCAAAACTTTAGCTACAATCAAAACAGAGCATTAGCAAAAACGATAGCAAAAGAGAAGAAGAATGAGAGGAAAAACTAAGAGGAGAAGCTCAAATATCTTCAAATCTTCAATTCTTAACTCAATCTCTACCTCAATCTTCAAACCTTAGCAGCCACAACCTTCAAAATGAGCCTATAAGTCCAAGAATGATGGTTTATGTTGTGTCTAGCATAATTTATAGGTCACAACACTGTTCTGGTGTGAAAACTCGTAGCTTCAGTAAATGCACTTTTTGGCTACAGCCAAGAATTTTTGGTTGCGACCAAGAACCTTTTGTGTGATTTATGACTGCAGTCAAGAATTTTAACTAGAATTCTTGGCTGCAGTCATAAAGCTTCTATCTTGTAATTCCAGAATCAATTTATTTCTGCTTCTCTTATCATCTTTCCTTGCTTTTCCACTCCTTAGACTTTGATTTGCTTTTGAGAAAGGCTTCATACATGGCTCCAAAAAATGATCCTATGACACAAGAAACTTAATCAAAGCAAAAGGTTTAGATATAACCAAAATTTATCCTAATTTTCAGCTGGAACATTTTTCCTCCACGTGTGATCTCCCATATGTATAAATTCAGCAAAAAAAGCAAGAAATTAGAAGCAAATTGCTAAATTTGTAACATTCTAATTTTTAATGAATTAATTAAATAATTAATATAAAAATTTAATAGGAGTTTAGAGTGTCTAGAGGATTCAATTTTATGTATTTAGTGTTAACAATAATGGAAGAAAAATTGTTTTAGGTAAGTTATATTTCTTAAAAAATATAATCCAAGTCAAGATTTTCTAAAAAGACAAAAATAGTATTGTTGAGATTGGAAAAATAAAGTTTCCTAAAGTTGATTAAATATTTGAAAAAATATCTTATGTATAGTGGATTGATAAGGACATATTTAAATTATGAGATATTATAGGAAATAATTTAAAGATTTACAAGATCATGGTATTAGATTTAAGATTTAGAAATATTAAAGTTACTTATATTATAAGAATAATAAATCAATACACACATATGATAAGAGAGAGACTGAGGAGCCTATATATAGATGATAAATTAGAATTGAGGTAGGTTAAATAATTTTCATACTAACCTGAGGCAATCTTAGTAAAACAATGGTTGCACGTTTGTTCACCGTTGGATCAGAGTGAAATTTAATCAGTGTGTGTGGGACATCCAAATCAACATTTTCAATAGTTGGAACGTCTATTGTTTATTAAACTCTTGTGGTTGAGCTTGGAGTTTAGATTCTTATGGTAATTTTGCTTTGGCGAGAGGTAACCATTTTTCTCTTGTTGTGCATGTTTGTGACATGTTTGTGAGTGATTTTAAATATATGTAACATAAATTTACAATTGATTTGTGATATGTGCTATGAAGTTACTTTATTATTGAAATTGTCTTGTGGGATTTATTTTATTAAGTAATGGATAATAATATAATATTATATGAATTTAATGTTTATTTATGATATTGGAAATTCTCTTGATTTGTGAATTGACAATGGAATGTGATGATTTATGATGATTATATATGTATAGTATAATTATACCTCAGAGTAATTGATATGAGAGGGGGTGGCGGATGTGGATCTTGATGGGAGGTTACTCTTAGAGGAAATAAGGGGGTGAAATTATTGTACAAAAGAGGAAATAAAGTGGTGGGCTTCCAAATGTACACTAGTTAATCCTTTGGCCCATTGTGTTTAATAGGAATTGACACCCCACTTATCTATTAGGAGAACCCATGGTCCGTTCTTGTACTCTGTAGATTTTGGTCAGTCCATATCACTTGATTAGTGAACTTATTGAGTTGAACTGTCAATCATATGGGTGAGTACTAGCCCATGGGTTCAGTCAGAAGAAATAAGGTGGGAGGTAATAAGGGTGGTTAGAGAGTAAATTGTTAAATATTGATAATTGTGCACTCATATGATAAATATGAGAATGAGATTATGATATTGTAAATTGATATATTTGTTATCATGTGATGTTTTTTATAATATTATGTATTTATAAATGTTCTCACTTGACACCTCATGGGCACTCGCTCATATGCCTAATGAGATGGTTTGTTGGTTATTGAGACATTGTCTCACCCCATCGATTTAACATTTTTTAGGTGATAGACCCCGTAGTGGTCCAACAAGGAAGACTCTGAAAGATTAAGATATCTCTTCTAAAAGTAGTGCTTCCGTTCTTTCAATTTATGCAGGATTATTATATATTGCTACGTCATACTCATTTGCATATTTTATCTTATTGTTTTAGAATTTGGATAATGATTTAATTAATAATTGAGTTAATTATTCTATTAAGAAAAATGTAGGTTTTTACAATACCTACAAGAAATTCACCGATTTTGAACCCACCCACCCAAAAAGAGCCAATCATGGATGGGTTCTATTTAAGACTTAAATGGAGGGTCTATGTGCATACCTTTAAGTTGCCTATATTCACCCATATAGATGTATTTATTTATTTTGATTAATTATTCACACTCACTCCATGTATCCCTCCATATTCCAAATTTCTATTGCATGTCATAAACTCATGCCTCATTTCTAAATAACAAAAATGTGCAAGTAAGGAATATTTAAGGCTAAGAGTAAAATTTTAGTTCACAATAGTGACATTGTTTATTTGTCTTGTCTGTGAATCATTGATTCTCATGTTATACAAGTTTAATAAAACACTATTAAATATAAACTACATTAAAAGAAAAAATCATAGAAAACCCAAATAGTTTTAAGTCCCAAAATCTATATTGCATAATACTAACAAGTTTGGTTCTCTAATTCTTATAGAGTCAGCACTAATATTGTGGATGTCATATTTTAACTAATTTTAATTTTGGGAGTGATATAGAATGATAAAACACATATCCATATGATTCTTAACTTGTGCATTTTTTATATTGATCCTTTTTAGAAAACTCCAGTCTCCATTAAAATGATTGTGTTTCTTACATTTTTTTTGTGACACGTGTTTTTTACAATTAGTAACACCTACATTTAACTATAATTGAATTTTGAAGATTATAAATTTAAAATGATGAACTGATACTTATGGTATGCATGATATGATTTTTTTAATTACATAACAAACTAGTTAAAATCTAAATGGGGTCCCATGACCCATTTTAACTAGCCTATTTATATCACAATCTATTTAACACGGGTTAAATGGGTTGAGACATGGGCATGTGCTAGTTTATACCAACATAATATTAAAAGAAGCAGCTCCTCTTAGTATTGAAATTTATTAGCATCCGTCCATATTAATCTAAATACTTAGAAAGAGACATATCTTGTAGTTTTTAAAATTGCATCTCCATTGTATGTCGTCTTACAATCTTAGCCATCCATCTAGTTCCCCACTTTATTCAGGTAAATAAAAAAAAGAATGTGATTTCCGTTCTCTTCCAACCAGCCCGATGTTGGAAATGCAGAGCTCATCGTCATGTAGTCTGCCACCAAGAGGATTTGGTTCCTTATCCACCCTTCTCTTGCCTTCATCCTTCATTCCCTATCTTCGATGGAGGCTTTAGTGACATTATTCTAGGAGATAGAAAAGCTTTGTAACTTTTTCGTTAATGGAGGCATCTTGTTGCCTATGGATGGTGGCTCAAGTATAGGAAGAAAAGTCAGCATAGTTAGAAAAGCTTATTAAAGGTATTACCAAGCTCTTTGATGTGGTAAACTGTATCTTTAAAGCTTGGCTTTGCTAATTTTTTTGGCAAAATACATTAGAAGAAAATAGGTGAGATTGATAGGGGAATCTAATGAACTACAAGTCTTGTCCATGAACTAATAGATGAAAGATTTATAAGGATAAGCATTAGGCAGTTCTACTCCTTGAATAACCACTCACACAGGACCAGGCCTTCAATTTTCTAAACTTTGGAATACTTTTTCTCACCTTCGTGACCTTAGTAGACTCTCTTCAAGATTAGATCAATCACAAGTCATTAGGGGCAGAGTGAAAGTAAGGAGTGGTTGAGCTTATGAGAAATTAACTATTTGGACTTAACAAGTTTTATATAGGATATGAGATTTAAAAATATAGGATCAAAAATTTGATCTTCACAAAGACAACATATGGGATGCAACAACTAGAGTGGCAATTTTATAGGACTAAGTGATGATGATGGTATTCGACAATATCTGATGGTGTCCAAGATTGATCGATTTATAGAATGCTTCATACCTTTATAGGACTAAGTAACAACGATGGTATTTAACAGTGTCCAACAGTCGATCACTGTAAGCTCTATACATCTTTGTTGTTGGGTTGATTAAGGATTCGACATACATGGGATTTAATGGATAACCAAGACATGTGTCCTTTTCTGGATGCTTGGATCACCTAGACGGGAATGATTGAGACATTGAGGGATACTAAGAAAAAAGGCCTTTGAGATAAACCAAACCCAATATTAAATGAGTGGGCTATGGGTCAGGGCATGAGTTGTCCAACTCTTCCACTTTTATTTTTAATTAAATAGCTCTTACATCACATGATGTAATCCATCTAGTTAATTTAATATTTTTTTCCAATTATTAATTTAATAGCTTTACTTTTGAGCACAAGAGTGGGTAAAACTGAATGTCGATGAAGCTTTTTCTCATATATCACAGACTTCTACATATGGTGGTCTCCTTCGGGATGTAAATGGTATATTCATTCAGGGGTTTATGTGTAATATGTCTGAGGGGGATGCATTAACTGCTGAAGTGTGGGGATGTTGGCATGGACTTAGGATGGCATGTGATTTGGGTTTTAGACAAATCATGCTAGATTCTGACTCAATGGAGGCTGTCAAGCTACTCACTCATAATATTAACAATGAGCATGAAAATTATGCTCTTGTCACTCAGGTTAAACAGATACTAGCTTGGGATTGGATTGTTGATCTTCGGTGCGTAAGTCGAGAGATAAATTATGTTGCGGATTATCTTGCTAAGGAAGGACTCACTTGTTTGCTAGGTTTTCATTCGGTTTTATCAGTTTCTCTAGAGCTAGTTAGAGTTATAGATTCAAATAATAGGTATCCTGTAATGGTTTCTCTTTGGTTATATATATATATATATATAAACCTTTACTACAATTAAACAAGATAACATATTATCAGAAAAATACAAGGAAACATATAGAATTGTGATCAACTTTGGAGAAATATTTGTATAAACGTGGTTCACCATATCATTCATGGTCTAACCAATTAAAACACAACAACTCAACTAATGATTTGGCACATCTTAAATGTTAATTGGTATATTATTAAAATTAAAAGATTTTACAAGATTCGCCTTTTTATTATTTATAAAATTTTAATTAATGAATTTATTAAAAAATAAAAATATGAAAATCACAAGTAGCCAATTAGAATTAATGTTCAATAAGGTGTTATAATTGAAAAGCTAACTAAAATATAAATTCGCTTTTTAGATATTTTAATTAGGCTTTCATTGAAATATTAGGTTAAAACTTAGAATATGATCTTTATTAAAGGTGTGAACATTTTACATAATTTCATAGTTAAGTATTTTTTATGATTTTAAATAGAGAACAATTTTTTAATCAAGGTAAGTAAACCAACATGATTATGTAGCTTCAAATTAGGAAAATTGAGAGGTTGTTGTCTTACACATGGATTAAAGTTTGATCAAAGAATAGGAAGATATTTAAAATTTGAAACATCGTCGAAAATAATAATCTTTTGAGTTCTTCTCCTAATAATTATCATTGAAATATATATTTGGGAGATATGATATAATAACAAGATTTATCTTTGTTATAAAAAAAAATATAACAATAAAAAATTATTATGAAATTATATATATAATATTATTATAATACAATTGATGTGGGTATGAAATATATACTTGGGAGATATGATATAATATCAGGGTTTATCTTCCTTATATATATATTATCAATAATTATAACAATAAAAAAATAGAAAAAACGCCATATTAAAAAAAGAAGAAAATATGACTGTCATGCTTAGATTGTTTGTTTAGATCAAAGGATAATAAGATGCAAAAAACAAAAAAAAAAACACACACACACACACCACACACAAAATAAAGGCAAACTCATCAACAATAGTCTAGTAACTAAACAATCCATCGAACAACACAATGTTTATTGTTTAGAGGATTGCGATTATCATTCACAGTGTGCCAAAATTTTAATTTAATCCTTCTTAAAATCTCTCTCAAATAAATAAAGTAATATGTTTCCCCATCAATTTCTAAAAGCTATAAGAAAGATGAAGATTAAATCTAATACCTTATAATTATAAACCCACAAAAAAAAAAACACTTACCCTCAACAACCACTACTTGTTGAGCCTTTTCTTTCTTCCACATTATGGTCAGAGCTTTTCTTTTCCTCCATTATTTAATGTTATGTGCCTTGTCTTATCAAATCTAACTTTTCCTTCTGTCATTCCTACTGGGCTTGTGTTGATAATTCTATAAAGACTCGTAATTTTTGCTATTAATTATTCCATGTATTTTATTCCTCCCTCTTAGTCTTAGGATTTATTTTAAATTCCCACGGCTCAAAATTTGTCCTCTTGTCTTGGTTTTCACACAACAGGTAAATATTGTTATTTTATCTATCTACATATATGTATATTGTATAGTCCATCGAACCTCCAGCTTGTTGAGTGCATGTGTGTGTGTGTGTGTGTAAAACTGTTGAGTGTGTGCGTGTGTGTAAAACTGTTGAGTCCCCCCAACACAAATATATATATTTTACTACCTACCACCTATTTTTTTGGTGAGTTCATCGATGTTGGTGGGTATTGTTTTAGATATAAGTATATACTTTTATTTATTTTATTCATTTCATTGTTTCTATGGAACATTTTATCCACTCCTACATTATCTCATTTGCTAATGGGTCCACTAACTCTATACTACTAATTCCTAAATGGAGATTTTATTAAAAAAATAAATAAATAACTCATTAATTAATTACATTTTCAGTCATGTTTTTATGTTTACTGTTTCTGTGCATGTGAATATATATTTATATAATTATATAACACTTTCCTATTTTTCTGTATGAGCGTTTTCTTTGCTATTAAAAAATATATTAAATCAACATTTAAGGAGTAAATCTGTGGTAATTAATTATAAGTATTAATTTATATCATCTATGTACTTTTGGAAGGGAAGATTTAAGTTTTAATCTCTTAGTGTAGTATTAGGGTAAGTCTAGAAGAGTTTGGAGAAAAATGTTAATAGTTGTATGTTTAATGTTTGTGATTTTGTAGACTCTCATTGAGAGCTTGGGAATAACTTGTGTGCTTACCTTGTATTAGGGAGTAACAAATAATTTTGAATATTCTTTCATATACTTATAAATTGTGTGTGACTAAATTGTGAATGATTATTTTTAAATAATTGGACTGAATTATATGTATATGTGTATGTCTTCTAAATTCTTAAATGAGAAATGCTACAAGTAAATTTTATTATAATTAATTGTATTCCCATTGTAAATATGTTAATTATAGTTAATACATTGTTAGATTATTGTTGCTTTAAATCATGTTTGTATACGTGATGATAATATAAATCGAAGCATGATTTATTGTAACTTGTCTCTATGTTACATATATTTTGGTGACTAAATATACATGTCATGCCATGTGCATTTGTGACGGGTTGGAATAAGGGGGTAAATTTATATGTTGAGATCTTTTACCACGTTGTACGCCATCACTTGGTGCACAATAGATAACACTTGTTAGGGCACCTTTTCCATACTTGGGGAATGAGACACCTCCTTGGGGAGGGGAGCTATAGTCCAGACTTAAGCTCTATACTTTTAGTTGGGTGTATCTTAAGGACTGATGAGCTTGGGATAATCCAGTTAAATGGATGAGTTTCTGTTGAACTATGAGTTAGCCTATGGCTCCACTCCACAGAATAAGGGTGGATGATGATATAAGAGAGTTTGCATATTGTATAATTATATTGTTTGTTGTGATGAAAATAGAGATTTGCTAATTATGATTAAATTTGAAATTTGTGTTGTATGAGGATTATAAAAATGCAAATATTTGTGTATTCAGTTCCTTCTTTTAAGTCATATATGGTTTTCTTGTGTGTGGTCAAAACTTTTAGTGGTTATTGATACCGTAACATCTCATCCTTTTATATAAACATTTTTCAGATGATTGATCTAGTAGGGGCAAGGGAAGGCACCTATGAAGTTAGTCATAATGGCTCTTTTGTACTCTTAAAGCATATGTTATATCATTTTATTTGTCATGACCCTTAAATTTCTGCATTTTATCTTCATTTACTAAACTATTTTGAGATTTCATTTTGAAAACTAGAGTAAGTTTTATTTAAACTAAACATGTATTTTGATGATTTGGATGTTGAATATATTTACTCATGATATTTGAGATACTCTGTTTAAGATTTGGTCTATTAGAAGTAAGGAGTTACAGTATTCTCATACAAATTGCTGCAAGTGGGTTTCAATTGTTTGCCACAACATCACATGCCATGTTCTTGAGCTTCATCTCACAACTGCACTAGGTTCAAATATGACAACTTCTATGAGACACCAAGGTTTGGCAGTGAGGTATATCCCTCTTTGCTTGACTTGAAGCATTTGAATTATTAATTTGGATTTGAGCTGTAATGATTTTAGAGATATGCAAATTCCTGATTTTCTTGGCTTAATGACAGCTTGACATATCTTAACCTATCTCATGCTTTGTTTGGTGAAAGCATTCCTTTCAATTTTGGAATCTTTCCAATCTCATCTATCTTAACCTTGGAAGCAATTTTTATCTAGAAGGAAGCATTCTGTCCAATTTGCAACAATATCTTGATATTGGAAATAATGATTTTAATAATGGAAGCATTCCTAGTCAAATTGGAAATCTATCCAATTTGTACTATCTTGACCTTGGATATTATATTTTCAAAGGAAGCACTCCTGACCAAATTGGAAACCTCTCAAATCTAATCCATCTTCATCTCAGAGGTTATTTTTGTCTAACAAAGATGGATATAGATTGCCAATATCTGTTGAAAATCTTTAATGGGTTTCAAATATTTCTTCTTTGCAATATCTTGAGCTGAGTTATGTGAACCTATCCAATGCCTTTAATTGGCTAAAGGCTCTAGATTCACTTTCTTCTTTGAGAGAGATGCACTTTTCAAGATGTGATTTCACCAACATTATGAGCCATCAACCTTGAACTTCTCATCTCTAGTTATCTTTGACATTTTTGAATCTTTTTCTTGCAGTTCATTGATCCCAAATTGGATATTTCAACTAAAAAAAATAATTCATCTTCAAGTAAATATTAATGGTTTACAAGGTTCCATCCCAAATGGTATTCAAAATTTCACTCTCCTTCAACATCTTGATTTATATCACAACCAGTTCAACTCTTCTATCCCTAATTGGTTGTACAGTTTTAGACATTTAAAGTCTCTCATTCTCTCTCAAAACTCATTGTTGGCATAATTTCTAGTAACATTGGAAACTTGACTTCTCTTGTTACTCTTGATTTATCTGATAGTCTTCTAGAAGGGCCAATTCCAATTTCTGTTGGAAATCTTTGCAACTTGAAAAAACTGGCTTTTTCACATAAGTGCAACCAACAATTTTCTAAAATATTAAAAATTCTTTCAGCTGGATGTGTTTCAAAGGCACTAGAGATTTTTTACATGAGTGGTTCTCAAATATCTAGCCATTTCACTTATCACCTTGGTCTTTTCAAAAATCTTGTTGAACTTGATCTTTCAATACATAGGTCATTGGGCAATCTTACATCTTTAAAATATATTGATCTTTCTGACAACTCCATTCGAGGTGTACTTCTTAGCTGGTTTGGAAATCTTTAAATCTTTGATATATCTTTCTCTTTGGAACAACTCAGTTAACAATTTACTTCCTTTGTCATTTGGAAATCTAACATCTATGATGTATCTTGATCTCTCTGAAAATCATCTTGGTGGAAATCCGTTTAAAAGTCTAAGATCACTCTCTAAATTGAATACACTTTATTTGGAAAGAAATTTCTTTCAAGGAGTTGTGAAAGAAGCCCACCTTGTTAATTTTACCCAACTGAAAATATTTTCAGCACACAAAAACAAGCTCACTTTAAAGGTTGACCCAAATTGGAATCCTTCTTGTCAATTTTTGGGAAGTTTGGCTTCTTGGAATTTGGATTCCCACTTTCCATCATGGATTCAATCACTAAAGCATCTTGAACATTTGGACATCTTCGACACCAAGACTTTTGATTCTATTTCAACTTGGTTTTGGGGCACAATCAGCAATCTTCATTATTTTAATCTCTCCTATAATCATATTGAAGGAGAAATTTTGAATATGTTGATCAACGTCACCACTTCCTATGGTGTTGCTGATCTAATCTCAAATAAATTATATGGCCAACTACCTTATGTATCACAACAAGTAGAGTACATAGACTTTTCAAGCAATTGCTTTTTAGGATCTGTTACTCATTTCTTGTGTCATCAACAAGAGGATACAAAATCATTAATGTTTCTTAATTTGGCATCAAATAATTTATCAGGTATGGTACCTGATTGCTGGATGAAGTGGCCATATCTTGTGACAGTGAACATAGAAAACAACCATTTCTTTGGGATCTTACACACATCCATGGCATCCTTGTTGGACTTGGAAATGTTGAATGTTCACAATAATAGTTTCTCTGGAAATTTTCCTAGTTTTTTGAAGAACAAAACCAATCTGGTTTCATTGAATCTAGGAGAGAATCAATTTTTAGGAATGGTTGCATCTTGGGTTGGACTGTCAAACCTCTCATTATATCCAACATTAATCAGAGTAGTAGAGCGCAGTTCAATGGCAAGCAGAAATAATATTGAAATATATTATACTGATATATAGTACACGTTTACAATCCAAGCCCTCCATAAATATTATACAATCAACTAATGTATTAAACTGTTTTGGCTTCACAACTTTCTATTTAGTTGTAGTAATATTCTCCTGCCTTTCTCAGCTGCCTGCCACTGCTGTTTATGAATTTAGGAGGGGATGAGATTTGCAAAAATCTCAGTAGTAACAATATCATTCAGGCAATATGTGAAAAATAAATATGGAATGCACCACATTAGTAATAAATAGCAATCAACATGCTTTCATTTCATCGAGAACATTATATTTAATGGAAATGTGCACATATATTCAGGGTCAACCGCAGCTGAAACCCCTATTTGTTTTGTACCACAGTACATCGTGGCTTACCACAGTCCATCGTGGTTTCTATTTCCTATCATAGTCC
>JBAGKO010202739.1:0-13836 GCA_037177275.1 Acacia concinna
TCCGGATATTGCTTAAAATTGAGAAACTCCTCTCTAGCTTCCACAGATTTGTCATCAAAAAAGAAGCGAGCTCTGAACTTTCTTTCAAGGTCATTCTAAGAATTAATAGAGCCTTTGGGAAGATTGTTGAACGAATCCCTAGCATTTCCTTGCAATGAAAGTAGAATAACCTTAGCCTCAAAACATCTTGAGGAACTCTATTTTGCCTAAAAGAGTCATACACCTCTAATAAATGGTGCTTGTTGGCATCTTCGTTGTAAATCCCATGAAACATCCCATGCAATTGAAGTAATGAGATCATAACTGGCTTGATCTCAAAGGTAGGAGCTTGTACTTCCATCATCCGAATGCAAGATTGAGTACCTTACATATTTCAACTAGCAAAATCATTGACTATAGTTGTATCATATTCATCATCTGCCATGGTTGAATATTCAATTTCAGTTTCAAGCTCTTCATCATCAAGAGGTACTCCCTCAAGTACTATTACCAATATGTTTAGAGGCAAGTGTTGCATGCACCTAAGTGGTACCTAAGAGAAAGACAAACAAGCAAACAAGTATCAAACTAAAATAAAAATCAAATAAGAAAAGGAGAAGTATGATTAATTACAAGTTTAATCAAAATTTACTAGCACGAGCCTAAGGTTGATTAAAGAACTTGTTAAACAAGATCCCCAGCAACGGCACTAAAAACTTGTTCACACTACAAGTGCATGGGTCATACCAAGTAAAAAAGTAGTGAGTAGAGTATCGTTCCCATAAGGATTTTGTAAAACAAGTGATCAAACAAAAGGCTAGTGCATTCAACTAAGTTAAACAAATCAAATTTTGATGTGGAAAGAGAATTTTGAAAACTAACGTTAAAACTGAAAATTTATAAAGGTAAATGAGTTTTTAACTTCAAAGGATATAGACACTAGGATCACTTCTCCCCTATATACTTCATAAACCAATTAATTAATTCTTAACTAGCTTTAATCAAATATGATGCGTTTGCCTAATATTCACAAATATTGGAAAAGCTCTCTCAAGTCAAAACCAACATCTATTTTCAAATAACTCATTTAATCTCTCCTAACAAGCTAGAGAAAATAGTTTGTAAGCTCTAATCTTATAATAATAATACTAGGTTAATATGTAAACATCTTTCGTACCAACAAACTCTCCATTCAAATATGAGTTTCTAGTCTAGCATGATTTCACCATATTTCTTTGTAACACCTTTCTTTTACCCTCTTACCTTTCCTCACAGTGGCTCTTGGAGCCATTAACATGTCCTTATGTCGAAACAAAGAAATTTAAAATTTCAACAGAAACAGAATAAATGAATAAATTTTTCTCATTAATAGATGTACAGAAAGCCAGAATCCAGAGGATACATTGATCATATTGTACATAAATACAAGCTAAGAAACAAGGAATATAAATATCTACACCTAAACCTGTTCTCTTATCCTGCCTCTTTCAGAATTTTCACCTGCATTATGGAAAGGGTAATATTTCTAAAGAAATCTTACTAGCAAAATCATAACCAGAAACCAGGTAATGCAATGCATGTCATGCTATATGCAATGCCCGTATTTTACCTCTAATGCCCTCTCTTGGCATATGCTGTGTACTGGGAGCCTACATATGACTCAACCAAAACTCAACAGTCAAGGCATAAATAAGGAGCCTACCTCTCATACATACTAGTTAACACAACTAGAACATAACATATAAACATACAACAAATAGTGGACAACATAAAGCAATACAGGTCAATGGTAGGGATTCTTGCTACCGTTTACTCCTTACACGGTGTATAGGCTCTATTTCATTGTTTCTGGCATCGTTGTATTTCTGGTTCGCCTCTCTGTAACACCTATTCAGACTACAATACAGGGAATTACAATCTATTTCTAACAGTATACTACTACCCTTCCCTCTTAGTACTCCTAGGGTTCTGGTTTCCCATTATCTGGATTGTATCCTTCTTCCACTGGTACCCATCCGTAGAACACCCTATACAGCCCACCGAGCTTGGGTCCCACTTGTTGGCTAGCCCCCACTGCCTAGACCGGGACATTTAGACAGCATCTCCCCTTAGATGTGCCTAATAAACTAGACCCATCAGTTGGGTAGCATCTCCCCTTCAGAATCCTTACCTTAGTCCAAGACAGTTGGGCAACACTTCCTCTTAAGAAATGCCACTTTAGTCCAGGACAATCGAACAACACTTCCCCCTAGGAAATGCCACTTTGGTCTGGTATAGTTGAACAACACCTCCCATTAGGAAATGCTATCACAGTTCTAAAAAATTGGGCAACACTTCCCCTTAGGAATGCTTGTTTTGGCCGAAATAATTGGACATAACCTCCCTTTAAAATAACTCTAAAACTGCTGAAAATAAAGGAATTCAAAAGAGGGAGAAGACTAAACCTTGCTTATATTGAAGACTGGGCGGGGACTGCTCGAACTGTTCCTGGATTACTCAGTTTTTTGAGAGGACAAGGGGTGTGGGGAGAGAGAGGGGAATGGCATGAATGAAGAAGGAATGAGGTATTTATACTTTTTTGAGATGGGTCAAAATGCAAATATTTATTAGGCTTTAGGTGTAATTTTCCTAAACTTTTTGTGTAGCCAATTTTAGCTTGACATATGGCATTTCCTAGAAGAGTTTGGCTTGGCCACCAACCACCTTGGACGGCAACTTCATGTGGCTCCCATGTGGGCCCCCATTGAATTTTCTTATATTTTTCATAATTACCTCTTTTGGCCTAAAATTCCATAAATTTATGTACTTTCCAAAAATTCTCAAAATTTACCATAAATTCTCTAAAATTCCCAAATAGCTACTATAAAACTTGCATAATTTTTGGACATCTAGAACTCCCAGAAATAATTTTCTCTGAAAGTTCATTTTATCGGCGATTTCCCGTCTTCATCAATTTTTGTTGAAATCTTTGGACTTTTTCCTAACTTCCAACCAACTTCATAAATTCTCTAAAATAATGTCCTAATTTTTCTAATAGTCTAGAACATTGAGGTCCCTAAATATTTGATAATATCAAATTTTTGCCAAAAACCCAGTCCAGCCAAGATTAGGAGAATATTCAGAAATTCCCCAAAAAATTCCTTGAACCTCTAAAAATTATTCTCACTATTTTCCCTTGTTTTGGGGTGTAACATCCCAAAAATTTTTAAGCCTATATAAGGTAGTTGGGGTAGACTGCGTGTTGTACCCTGACATTTTCTGAGGCCTAGATGGAGTATTTGGGATGAATTGAGGGCCTTAGCCTGTAAAGGAGAGATATTTCACAACTATTGAAGTGAAATTAGGAAAAGGACTTGTGTGCAAAAAGTAACAATTCAGCAAAGTTTAAAGCTTTGAAAATTTCCACAAAATCCTAGAAAATACAAAAGAGTATCTAGGACAGTATATGAGCCTTAAAATGAAGTTTTGAGGTCATATGAATATTTAATGAATTTTAGAATATTTTAATAATTTTTAGCTGAACCAGGTTTTTGGCTGAAAATTAATTATTCTAGATATATAGGGATCTCAATATTCTAGATTGGGATTAGAGAAAATTAGTATAATATGTTAGAGAATCTCTACAATTATCTTGAGCCCAAAAGGAGGTTCAGAGATATCATTAACAATAATCAGAAGTGAATTTTGCCAATAGAAGGCAATTTTCATAGAGGAATTTATTCTGGGAGTTCTAGATGTCCAAAAATTATGAAATTTTATTGTATTCTACTGGGACATTTAGAGAGCCTTGTGAAAAATTTGGGATTTTTTAGAAGAGTATATAATTTTCCAGATTTTTCCCATTAATTTGGTTGATACGGGGAGAAACTGTCGGAAGAAATTAAACCAGATGAACTCCCTGGCCCCCACAAAATGTGGTGTTAGCTTTGGTTGCTTAGAGGAGGAGTTGGAATCTTCTAGAACACTCTAGAACATTCCACAACATTCCATAACATTCTAGAACGTGACATGTGTCATGGTGTGAATGGTAGTTGCAATTGTTGACTTTGTAATTTCCTAAAATTACACCTAAATACCCTCCTAATTACACCTAAGTACCCTAATTTCCCACCTATAAATACCCCCATTCTCTTGTCTTGAGAAAAAATTGAGTGCTCCCGTGGGGAACCCCTGGCCAATTCAAAACCCAGTCTTTTTAGAGGCGGTTTAAGCTACATTGACCCGATTTTTGGTCTAAGTAAGTTCTAGCCTGTATCCTCTTTAATTCTCCTCTCTTTCTCTGCTATTTTTGAGGCATTTCTAAGGGTGTAAATACTTTCCAAGTTTTGACTTGAGCAAGCGAGAGAGAATTTGGAATTGTTTTATGGTTTAAATGATTGGAAAATGCCAGAATACGGTGTATATGCTTGAATTGAATTGAAATCCTGTGTGGGGTACTAGAGGGAGTTTCGGCCAATCCCCTATTGGTATGATAGAGATTGAATTTCATTGGTTTAATGATTCCATTGTGTTCAGAATATTGTTTTACTTAAAGATATGTTGTAAGATCACAAGTTGAAGCATTAAACTGATGAAATCACCAAGCACCCTATAGTAAGGGGTGTCAGCCACAAAAGGGAAATAGGGGAGGGATGTGGTTTTGATATAATGATTGTCATGGATGGATTTGATGGCCTAAATTGTGTAGGATTGGCCTCTAAAATCAGTCAATGGCAATGTGAAACTGGGGTCCTGAGTATGAAAGGAAGGATGGTATGTGGTATAGACATAGTGGCATACATTAATGCCTATGTATTATGATATGTTTAGGAATTGTAGAGGAGTGATCTAGTGATGCCAGAAGCAGAAGGAAAGCACATACATTGCAAAGGAGTAACTGGTAGCTAGAATCTCCGAACTTAACTTATATTGCTTTGCTTGCCTGCTGTGTGTATGTGCTTGTTATTGTGTTGTGGATGAGCTAGCATGTATGTTATGTTATGAGATGTATGAATCCCTATTTATATGGCTTAGCTATGTGATTAAGGTTGAGTCTCGTGCATGCTCCCTGTACACGATAAGTGTCAAGAGAGAGAGGGCACTAGATGAGTAGTAGAACATAACATATATTACAACTTGCATTGCATTATAATGTTATTGGTTGTAGATTCATTATGCTATTGAGGTTTCCCAAGAAACCTTACACCCTTCACAATGCAGCTGAATGTTTAGCAGGAGGCAAAGGAAAGTAAAGAGTTAAGTCATGTTGATTAGGCTACCTACATCTGCTTTTGACTTGTATATATATACATATACTCTGGTGGTGTTGTATACTGGACACTGTATTATTTGCCATAATGTTGTAATGGTATGGGAATGCTCATGTAGAGCTATTATGCTGTCCATGTTACATTGACAATGAGAGGAAAAGGGAAAATAGCTTGGCATTGTAATTGTGGTCTGTTGATACATGATTTTTGGTTATTTTAGGGATGAAATTGGGTTGGCTGTAGTTTTAGCAAACGACTAAGCTTGACCATAGGCCTTTGCATGCTAATAGAAGATATTTTTTGCTACAAATGAAGTGTAGATCATGCAATTTGAAGTGACCAAATGAATAGTGCCGAATTGACCATATGAACAGTGCATGTTTGAGGGTCTACGAATGTCCACTTCCATGCGATTATTGTATCAAACTATTTTTACCTTAAAAAGGAATAAGAGAGTTTTCTAACAAACTTAGAACCACCTCATTCTAATGTTTCTAGAATTAGTTATGATTTTTCAAAGTTGGTTGAAAATAAGGGTTAAGTAAATAGTAACCTGCGGAAAAGAAAATTTTATTTCTTATTTTCCCAACTTAAGGTCATAACTAATGGTTCCAAAGGCCGTAATAGAGTATGGTAAAGGCTATAAAAGTGAGGTGTTACATTGGGCACCTTGTACTATTTACTAGGATTTTCTAGGAATTTTCGAGGCTTTCGGACCTGACCAATTTGAGGAATTTTCCCTTTTTACACTTAGGTACTTCCTCAGGTTTCACTTCAATTGTTGTGAGATCCCTCAGTCCTCTACAGACTAGGGCCCTCTACTCATCCGGAATGCCTCATCTAGGCTTCAAAATATTAGCGTATGGCCCTTAGTCTACCCTAAAATTTCCAGGATATTACATTTTTCAAGCAAGATAATCTCTCTCAAGCAACATCTCACTCAACAAATCAACCAAACGGTGATCAAACACTTGGAAGCATTAGACACAAGTTAAAATCAACACATAATACTTCATTAAATACTAGAAAAGAAGAAATATAAAGTTTTAATCCATATAGAGGTTTGAAGTTATCCTAAAACAAAGGATTTAGTTGCTCATGAAAGAAATAGCTACAACTATTCAGAATAATTATAGTCATATCAATGAAAACACAAAGAAAAGGAGGAAGATAAGGAAAACCACATATTTTCACTCAAAATCCCCTCAATCTTCAAGCTGTAACCTCCAATTCCTCAAGAGAGAACAAACCCTAACACACCGTTCAAGAGAGAGCCTTGGGAAGTCAGAATCTCTGGATTTTCGCCCTATCCCTAGGTTTTATACTTCATTACAAAAAAAAAACATTGTTTTTCTGATAGAATTTGCCATGGACAATTTTTCCGTCGCAAATTCTGTTGAAAATCCATGGAAAAATTCATGGAAAATGTTTCTGACGGAATTTCTAACAGAATTATTTCCGTGGCAAATTTTCCCACAGAATTTGCCATGGAACAAAATTCCGTGTGAAATTTTAACATTTGCCACGGAATTAATCTGTTGTAAAAGTTTCCCACGGAAAAATTCTGTAAGAAATTTTCCCACAAAATTTCCCATACCGTGGCAAACTTTAAAAATTATTATTTTAAATAAATTTAATTTTTTAAATAGTATTTACAATATTAATTATTAATTAATTATAATTAAAAATAATTCTTATTTATTAACATTATAATATTATTTTTTAATATTATATTTATATTTCAAATAATATATATTAATTATTAATTAATCCTAATTAAAAGTAATTATTATTTTATTAACATTATAATATTACTTTTTATTTAAAATTAAAACATATAATATTATATATATAAATATATATTTATATATAATGAATAAAATATAACAATATTATATATATTTATATATATTACATTGCAATAATGTTTCGCAAGTTCATCTCAGCACAACTGACAATGCCTCTCGCGCAAAGGCATTATGACCATGAGGTCATGGGTTCGAACAAAGGAGAGCAATATTATCATAATTAAAATGCATGGACATGTGGCAGCGCGAGGAGGCAGCACAAGGAGGTCCACTTCAATTAAAAATTAAAAAATATTTGGGATGGAAATTTTCCACAGAAATCAATTTTGTGGGAAATTTTTGACGAAATTTAAATCTGTTGGAAATTCCATGGGAAATTTGCAACGGATGGAATGGATTCCGTTGGAAATTGATATCCATCACAAAATCTGTGGGAAATTCCATCAGAAATTTCATGGCAAATTCCATAAGAAATTTAATGTACGGAATGAAAATTTCGTGGGAAATGGATTTGCAACAGATGGAATGGATTCCGTTGGAAATTGATATCCATCACAAAATCTGTGAGAAATTCCATCAGAAATTCCATAAGAAATTTAATGTTTTTTTGTAGTGCTTGGTTTATTAGCTTATTTTTCAAAACACACAGCATCAGTTTTGTGCAATTGCTGTGGGTTCACTACAACAAATGCCACAACGAAACAAGATAGCAACTTTCTGGACACTTTTGTTATGGCAATAAGCTACATCGAATCCATGGCCAACATGTAGACAATATGTTTTGCAACAACTTCATGGGCAATGTATGTTTTTCTTTCATATTGCTCTTCTTGATCCTCCTCCTACTATCTTCTCTCCTTTTCTCCTCTTTACCGCTTTCTTTGCTCTTTGAGGGCTTTCCACACTTATCATCTTCCACGTATAAGGAGGGGAAATGCATGAGCTCTTAAGCTTTCATGTAATAATCACAATTATCATCATTTGCCTCATAATTCAACATGAATTAGTGTTTGCCCTTATCTCACCACATTTTCTCCTAAAATCTCTCAATATGCACACTTTAAACCAAAAAATGAGTGTAAAGACAAGAAAATATGCTATAATACTATCAGTTTCCACGAGTTAACACAAATCAACTACGTGAATCTGGAACTCCTCTTGTCATCGTAGAACCAAGAGAACATATGGAAGAAGGATGTCATCGGTGGAAGTGGAAAAATGTGGAGAGAGATGAAAAAAGGCGAGATTAAGATGGAGTGGTGATGGGGCGAGAGAGAGAAAGGAAGGTGAGACTGGGATCACGTAATGGTTCTATGCGTGGGTGGGTCTGGATATGAGAGAGACCGAATGGAAATGGAGATGAATCCGAGATAAGAAATTCAACTATTGAATTTCCGCTTACAAAAATCATTTCTGCCTAAAGATGCCAGTTGAGAATTTCATACTTAATGAGACCACTGTTGAAGCTATGTTGGAAAGAGGAATGGGATGGTTTCATATCTTGGGGGCCAAGGAGATAAAAGAATATATCATTCAGAAAAGTATATTAAACACTTGAATTAAATTGATGTGTCATTACTCATCATAATCCTCCTTAATAAATTATTGTATTTGTTCTGTTATGATGTCTCGGCTCATGTAATGCTACGTGGGCATGATTTGATTTTCTTCACACTATCTCTCAAAGTAAACTGTAATAATTTAGTAATTTACTAAGTTAGACTTTGTCTGCTGTTTATATTTAAGCATAAGAAAATGATAAATTTAAATCTAAACAAGAAAATTTGTCCAATCAAAATTCTAGATCCCTTTCCTTCTTGTCTATTATCCTCAATCCTGTCATACCACAAAATCCAAGTCTGTAGTGAGCCAATGTACAACAACTCAATTCTACATGATAGATGACGCACCTATTTCTTCAAGAAGTAACTGAATTCCGTATTATTTTAACTTCACATAAGACATTCAGATTGGTTTTGTTCTTAAACAGTGAGAAGTTAGGATCACATGCAGTACATCCATTATTGTAACACAAATTTTCTTTGTTGAGAAAAGAAATGGTGACAAATAATTCCCTAGCTTATTCATAACTGAAAACATTGCTTTCGATATCTCTGAAAATTAACAACATAAAACAGAAGACATTATATTCACGATAGAACATTAAAATATTAGGCAAGAATGGGAAACATATACCAACGATATCGCTATTGTGGCTTTGATGGAGTAGGGGAGGATGGTGGCTTCATATCTGGGTACTGTCAAGGACATAGAAACAATCATAAAAGGGTCCTTCTTGTAGGATTGAAGCATGAAATTTTAGATATTACAATAAAACTACTACTAGCCAAGTTAGTGCTTTCCAAAGAATGACCCTATTTTCTAAACAAGGTGATTTAGAACGCCATTAAATAACATGATGCAAGTTACAGAATTGTAATTCTGTATGAAAGATACATATACATACATATATATATATATATGGAGAAGAAGAAACGGAGAGTTTGAAGAAGAGAGAACTGAGAGATCGAGATATTTAAAAATATGATTCATCCATTAGGCTTATCACAATACATCACACACCTACAAATATAATTGATTATCTCTATTTATAGCCTATTATGACCGATAGCTATCACATCTAACTGTACTATTCACACCGACTAACTAACTAACAAACTTTCTTATTCATATTATTATTCCATAACACTATAGCATTCTAGTATGAGCCCAACCATAGTCCTATTGAAATGCTAACTCTCACCAATGAACAAACATAATACTAAACATGCTTTTTCCCCTTCTAAGATATGCAAATGCGATTTGATAGTACTTGATGGATGGTAACTGGGGAGAGAAAAGTTGGTTCCAGTGAACTTACGTTTGGGTAGGGAGAAGATGAAGCTTTAGAATCAATTTTCACATCTGGAAAGGATTCTGCAGACTTTGTCACAGATCCAGTGTCCAAATTTTGATCTACCAGTTTGGGGACGTTTAGGGAAAAGGCCTTCCAGTTTTCTTCATTTTGCTGAAGGGCACTATTTGTACCAATTTGTTCAGAAGCTTTTTTCTTTTTCTTTGGGTACATATGTACAGAAGGAGGTAAAAGGGTATCCTGTATTTCCTGCAAATATAAAGGCATAAAATTCATTCCTCTAAACCATCATTCCAGACTTTTTGTGACCAGAGACAGACCTTCATTTAAGCTTGTCATCAAATAAAAGAGTGGGAATTTAATTATCAAATATAATAATGAATCCGTAATTTAGGATTTGATATTCTAAACAGTATTTTATAGATGTTGCATCAAAGGAAGAAAAATTTGATTATTTGCCAATTTTGAATTGCATACGTGCCATCCACCCTTGCTCGCTTCTTACTCCTCTAATTGCATAGGCCTCCTTGAAACCTTTCTTAAATAACTCAGCTACTTGCATGGATTTACGATCAAAACTACCTTACACACAACAAAAGAAGCAACTAATGAACTTTGAATTGTGAATAGCATTTGGTAAAAGAAAATGAAATATTGTTAATCTACATTGCAACTTCTATCAACTTTATGACAGACATAAATTAGACATTTTAATATTCTTTAAGAATGAAGTTGTGAAGAAGTGATCATAATAACCAGAAGATAAATTATAAAACGTCCAATTAAAAGACATTTACTAGGGTAAAATAAAAAAGCTAGCCAAACAATCAAGAAAAAGCTACAAAGGAAAGGTCCAAAGCCAGTTCCAGATAAAGCTGCAGATAAATTTGGTTTTAAAAATAGCTCCTAGGCTCTGTGCTATCCAAAGGACCAAAGATTGAAGCAGTTACCTAAATACATCTTCACAGGGTATATGTCATATGTATAGAATGAGAAACGAGAAACAGTGAAAATGCACAAGATACATTCCTCCAAGTGCCATAATATGATTATTTGTCTGACAGCACTAAAATTTTGGTAGTCAAATAAATTATGCATTTAAAATTTTTATAATATTTTTTTCCTTGACCTTAAAAATCGTTTGAGACAACTCTGCATTTGCCAAATTAAACAATTTGATGAGACAATTTTAATTTTGGCACTTCCCTTTTGTTTCCAGTACATAAATCTTTTCCACATTAGGAGAATATGCTACATTGAAATGCTATATTTGATTTCACTTGTCCAGAATACAGAGGACTATATTCGGTGCATCGTTGAAGCTTTCCAATACCTTCTTGACAAACCCATCTTCATCTTCTTTGGAAAACTCAACCTGCATTACTTCCTCATTCAAAATTTTCAAATTGGGAGACCTCAGGAACTTCAAATTATTTCTATCTCTTATGTCCAAGAGCTGGGAATTAGGGTCATCCTGGAGCTTCCAATACACATAAATGGCAGATATGAACTTGTATTTTCTAAAATGCTCTTGAGTCAAAGGTATAACAACCAACCAAATGAAGGAACACCCAATAACAAAAAAAGGATATCTGTTTATAAAGTTATCAATCGAAACTACAATTGATTCCAAGTTGATTTTCCCTGATTCCAACTCTAACAGCTTCAGATGCAAGGTAAGGAAAAGCAGCAAAACGGTCAATTATAGCAAAAGACAGGCACTTGGCTAGATTTTGAGGAGAACTCAGAGAATAAGCTTGGGGCGAAATGGGAATTTTCTTAGTGAAATATGAAGGTGAAGATTGGGATGAAGAATCAAGCAGTTTCGGGTTTGAGAGAAGATTGAAGGGTTTGGAGGCAGGAGGATTTTTCTGTGTTTTGGGGTGGTTTTAGGAGAGTGGGAAAGAAGGGAGAAGTATAGAAAGCAAATTCATGAAGAGATACGAAATGAAGAGAGCTACACATAAAGGATAAAATTCGGCTCTTGATGATACATCAAAGTGGTTCTACTTACAGACTATCTTAACGCTTGGATCGAGAAGGATGTATTGAGTTACACATGCAGCGAAGCTTAGTGTTGGAGATTCAAAGCTTAGTGGACTGTAGTTGGCAAGTGGAGATTCATCACATCCTAAGGAACCTAAACCTAGTTGTAGATAACCTAGCAAAAAGAGTACTCAATATGGAGCTTAGATTCTACTTGGTAGATAGGCTTGACACTAACTTGGTTCACGTGGAACCAGGTTAGAAATATTATTTTTGTTTCTGTTTGTTTCTTAGCTTTCATCATGTATCGAAAAAAAAGTATCTGTTATAAAAGTAAAGGAAATTAAAATAAGAAGCAAGAAATTAGAGAATATAATAGAAAAATGAGTGGAAAATTTTTCTCATTCATGAGTGTGTTTACATCGCTTTCCTATTTCTCTATTTATAGGTAATCTGATCTTAAAGATCAAGCTCACTTAGTCAATTTTGGAGGCCAAGAATATTGAATTTGTGGCAAAAAATGATGACTTGTGGAGTCAATCTTGGTAAGTAAATATGTGGAGGAAGTATAAGAGAATATTAGATGTTGACTAGGATATAAGTCAATGGACATCCATATAAATAATATTCATAACACTCCCCTTAGATGATCATTATGAATGTGCCTCATTAAAAAATTTTAACAAGTAAAAACATAGTAGGATAATTTAAAGAAAAGAGTACATCATTTATTGATACACTGTCTGGTGCTGCCTCATTAAAAACATTTCTAGAAAAACCCAGTGAGACAAAACCTAGATAAGGAAAAAAGAGCACAACATATATCTACTCCCCCTCTTGACTACTTCAATTGAGACTTTTGAGTCTCTGAAGACCAATGCCATTAACAAGCTTTTCAAACATTGTGCCTAGAAATGACTTGGTGAATAAATCTGCTAAATTTTTACTTGAACGAATTTGTTGAATATCTATTTCACCATACTTGTGAAGGTCACAAGTAAAGAAGAAGTTTGGGGAAATATGCTTCATTTTATTACCCTTAATATAACCTTCTTTTAGTTGGGCAATACATGCAGTATTATCCTCATATAGGATTATTGGACTCATTTTGCCTGAAAATAAGTCACAACTAGTTTGTATGTGATGTATCACTGATCTCAACCACACACAATCTCAACTTGCCTCATGCATTGCTAGAATTTTTACATGGTTAGATGGCATGGCTGATATAGTTTGTTTCATAGACCTCTATGAAATAGCTGTATCTCCGCATGTAAACAGATAGTCAATTTGTGATTTACCATAATGAGGATTAGATCAAAATCCAGCATCTGCATAACCAATAAGTTCATACTTTGATACATTTAAGTATAATAACCTCATGTCCATAGTGCCGCTGAGATAACGAAGAATGTGCTTCACTCCATTCCAATGTCTTCGTGTTGGCAAAGAACTATATTTTGCTCAATTAATAGCAAATGGTATATCAAGACGTGTATGATTAGCAAGATACATTAGTGCTCCAGTAACAGTAAGATATGATACTTCTAGATCAAGTAGTTATTCATCACCTTCTTCACTAATAACTTGATGTCTGAATGGGTCTTTATTAGCCTACAAAGACCTTACAACCATTGGAGTACATAATGGATGTGACTTATCCATATAAAAATGCTCTAGGACCTTCTTTGTGTAAGATTCTTGATATACAAATATCTCAGTTTTAAGATATTTAATATGTAATCTAAGGAAAAATTTTGTTATTCCCAAATCCTTCATTTCAAATTCTTTCTTTAAACAATTAATTGCTTTTTGAAGCTCTTCAGGAGTTCCAATAATGTTGATATCATCAACATAAACAACAATTATAGCAAACCCACTTTTAGATCTATTTATAAAAATGCATGGGCAAATTGGATCATTTTTGTATCCTTCTTTC
>JBAGKO010202815.1:0-13834 GCA_037177275.1 Acacia concinna
AGATAAAATAATTACATTTTTACCCCTAAATAAGAAAAATGCAAAGTATGAACATTCAATCCATAAAACTCTAATTACGATGCATAATGTGGGTAAATATATTCAATTTGGCTAGAAAACACCCTTGAAAACCATATAAATATTGTGTCAAATCACAACCACAGAATTTTCTATATTTTTCTAGAATTTAGGCTGATACGGTTGAATTTATCAGTATAAAATGAGTTAGGGAGCCCATGTGGGGTCCATAAAACATGGTGCCCTTTGTTCTTCTTGGTGAGCAAGCCAATAACCCTCTAGAAGTGCCACATGTCAAGGGGAGAGAGGGCCACATGTTGGATTTTGAGAAAATTACACCTAAAGACCAAAAAATAATTGCATTTTGACCCTCCCTCAAAACTATAAATACCCCTCCCCTCTCCTCTTCTCCTTCACGCCATTCCCCTCTCTCTTGAAGCTCTCCTACCCTCTCTTAAAGTAAGCCTCTTTCGGAGCAATTTCCAGCAGTCCTAGTCTGGTCTTCAATCCAAGTAAGTTCTGTTTCCTTCCCTATTGTGAATTATTTTATTTTCCCGCAGTCATTAGAATAGTTTAAGGGGAGGTTCTGTCCAATTGGACAAGCTTAAATAGTAAATCTAAGGGGAGGTTTTGTCCAACTATTTAGGCCAAAATAAGTCTTCCTAAGGGAAAGTGTTGCCCAATTGTTCCGTACTAAAATAACATTTCCTAGGGGGAGGTGATGTCCAACAATCCCGGACAAAAGTAGGATTTTTAAAAGGGAAGTTATGCCCAACTATCAGAAGGTCTAGTGGGCACATCTAAGGGGAGATGCTGCCCAACTGTCCCTGCCAAGGCAATGAGGACGGGCCAACAGCAAGGACCTGGGGCTACATAGGGTGGACAGTAAAATGGTGCCAGTAAGGGAAGGATATGGTACAAGTAGGGGGAAGGATACGATTCAAGTAGTAGGGAACAAGGGCCTTAAAGGGTACAGAAGGGAAAGGGTTGTAGTATACCGATAGAGGCATGCAGTAATGCCTTACACTGTGATATGTGTAGGCATTATAGAGCAATGGACCAGTAGTCCAGTAGTGCCAAAGATAGTCAACCAAAGCCACACACCGCACATGAGTATATGGTAGCTAGAATCTCTAACATTAACTTGTATTGCCTTGCTTGTCTACTGTGTGTTGACTACTTGTTTATTGTGTTATGGTTGAGCGAGCAATGATATGTATGATATGTATGACTCTATATTTTTATGTCTTGGCTATGTGATAGAGGTAAAGCCACGTGCATACTCCCTATACATAGTAAGTGCTGAGAGAGAGGGCACTAGAGGAGTACTACAAGCATTGCATATAGCATGGCATGCATTGCATTATACTGATATTGGTTATGATTCTGCTACTAAGGTTTCTCAAGAAACCTTACCCTCTCCACAATGCAGGTGAAAGCTCTGGAGCAGGCAAAGGAAGGGAAAGAGTTTAGATAGTTATGTTCATAATTTATGGTATGTATATATATAGTACAGTTGATTCATGTATTCTAGATTCTGGTCGGTATGCCCCTGTGTATTAATGAAAAGTTGTTTATCATTTTGAGAAAATTTTGCCCTCCCCATTTTCTGCTATGCGGACGTATCAAGTGGTTCTATAGGCCACTTTAAGGGATGGAGAAGGGATAAAAAAGTGGGATGTTACAGTTGCCACCTCCAGCACTACCTCCTTCTCCTCTACCATCACTACAGCCATCTCCTACCACCACCAATTCCACCGTTGTCGTCGTTACAACCTCCTCCTCCACCATTATCATGTCACTAGATGGCTCTTAATTATTCTTTTTCACAGAGATTACATTATTATGGGTAAGACTAAGGGTGTTCATAGGACAGGACGGGATGGGACAGATAAGTTTATTTTGTGTCCTATCCCACAAAAGGACTAGTACAACAAAGTTGTTCCATATTCCATCCCGTTCCCACCAGGATTGGGATGACATCAAGATTGGGACAAGATCGGTATGGTAATGGGATGTCTAGTTTATGATTTTTTTAGGACCTTTTTTTTGGTTAAAAATATTATATGAAAATATTCTTTTATATAACTAGTATTTATCTAAAAAATATATTGGTTATATTTAATAAAGTTTTTACATTAAAAATAAACTTGGTATATGATATTAATATATATCTAAAAAAATTATATGATAACATCATTTCATATAAATAATACCTATCTAAAAATATATCAGGTATATATTTAATAAATATATTAGATTTTCGGGTAAAAAATATAAATATTAGTGGGATAGAATTGAACACACCTAGGTAAGACAGACTTTGTGTGAAATGTTAATTTTAAATAATTATTAAAATACTATTTCATCAAAAAAAATTAAATTAATAATTCATTGCACTTTGCTTAAAAATCAAACTAAGCATTAGCCTTGTAATTAATATTACATTGCATTCACATTACATCGCCTTACATTGCTATGCAAGGTGTAAAGAGATTAAACCAAACGAGCCCTACTTGTTTACCTCCATGGCTCCACAATATAAGCCAATGAAATATTTGATCGGAATTAAAAGAGGGAATGATATTTGACTCATTAAATCTATCTCAATTAAAAATTTGTTTTCTAAATTTATCCATATTAAATGAAATTTTGAATAAAAGAGAAAAATACAAATAAGATGTACATATATATTTTAGAATTATTATGTTAACAAAAGCAAAATTAATAAATAAGCATTAATCATCTCCCAAGTAATTTATATTGTCGACAAAAAATATTTATAGAAGTGACTTATAATGTGCCAAGAGGGGGACTAATTACTCTATCTGGTCTATAATACATGCCATTTCAACTAATTTACTGTAACTAAAAAAGTTTTTTGGTATCATTTCAGTAGTTGCCCAAAAGTTATTCAGATTTCTATTTTGTACTCCTAATAAATACTAAATAACATGAAAAGAAAAGTCGATCATTCTAAAACCGTATAATTCTGATATTTGTGCGGAAATGTATCCAAGGAAGTGAACATGCATGATACTATATCTGAACTCAAAGTTTCAAGATATTGAATACATGGTCTCTTTCTAGAATGATATTATTATAAATATTTTTTTTAAAAAATGTGCGTTTTCTTTCTGGGGTTGTAATATTACTTTTTTACATGTAATTCTCGAATTAAAATATTGTGATCCAAATGAATAAAAGCCAAGAATATTTTTATTGGCAAAAACAATTTAGTAAAAAGAAAGTAGAATTGCCATAAGAAAGACTTCTATAGCGAAAGGACTTCACTTTTTCGGCCGAAAGAAAACTTTTCTTGCTGAGTGAGAAGCTTCACCTTCTTTTTGGAAGAATTTAATCAGCGGCTTCAAAGTCTTCTATTGTTTTTTATATTTTGGTTTTGCATTGTATCTTATTTTTATATATTTCTTTTTTTGCTACGGGGAAGATAACTATGATTAATGAATTAATGATATAGAAGCTGAAAACGATATCTAACAACTGAACATCAAACGCCTACCCATTAATATAATCGACTTCCAGAACACATGCATCTATATATAAAAATGCATTTAGTTAATTATCATTTTACAGTACAATTATTTTTGCAAACTAACCCCAAAATATGAAAGCATCCAACAACTATTTCTCTCGGTAACCACGCAAAGCAAAAGCACTGACTTTGAAGGCAATATTATACAACTAAAACATGAAGTAAAAGCCTTATTTGTAGTTCAATTGAAATTAAGATGAAGTAAGCAGATCAGGCAACCATATGCAGCAGCAGCAGCAGCAGCATCTCCAGGAAGAAACAACTACATAAAATGTAAAACAACTTGAATCAACTTGTTAACCACATAAGATACATTTTTTTAACATTCAAATTTTCCAGAGTTAGTTAACCAAGAGGTCAAAACAATTACCTTTTGAAATCTTTATAATACCGAATACCCTACGTAAGATTATATCTTATTATCTTGAGATGCCAACTATATGTGGGAAGAAATTATCAATTCACTGCAAAAGGGAAGGTAGAAAGGAAGGAAAGACTTTTGTTAATTACCTTCAAGTTGAAGATGATTTCCTCCACCTGCGTAGTTTGGCCATGTTTATAGCAACGACCATGACTTTTGGTTTTGAAGCCATATTAGAAAGTCTAGGGCCAACTTACATAATGATAATTCAATGACATGTAATTGAAAAGGAGGAATCCAATCAGAGCTGATTTTAATTGACAGATCATTAAAAGACAAGGACAATTTTAATAGTTGAGAGAGTCTCAAAAAATGAGTTTCAAATATGACGTCGTGCAAGAAATTCCTACTTGAATCCATGTCTTGCAAATTTGACATCAGCCCGATGCTATCATTTAGAGTTCCATTGCGTTGATTGTTGCTGAGAAGTAAATATTTCAAAAATGAGATATGTGAAAGATTAGGTACTGATCCGGTAAATTGATTGGAAGATAAGTCTAAGAATTGTAATGATATGTTGGCACAGTGGTTGAATGAGGCAAAAAAGTCATCTAATTGGCCACTCAAAGCTTTGCTTGCTAGACCTAAATATGTCAAACTGCATAAAGACAAGGATTTTGGTATGCCGCCTTCAAGCTGGTTTTCGGCCAGGTCTAGTGATCGCAAGTGGGGAAAACAATATCCCAAATTGAGAGGTATGTTTCCTTTCAAATTTGTGCGAGAGAGATCCAGATATTTCAATCTCTTCAAAGAAAGAATGAAGCTTGGGAATTGCGTTAGATTAAAAGTATTGTCACGAAGGGACAAATGAGTCAAATGATGCAGTTCACCCAATGATGGAGAGATCTTACCTTCCATATGGCAGTGAGAAAGATCGAGTTCATCCACGTGGCCCCTTCGGTTGTCACAAATAACATGATCCCATGTGCAACAATCTTTGGGGTTCTCTGCAGTTCACCCAAGGATCTACAATAATGCCACGTTTGAGAGGAAGAAGAGAAAGTCTTTCATTGTCTCTGCACTTGGCAGTGGTGTTGCCAGCTGCAAGTGCCCCGCAACAATGCACCAAAAGGACAAGGTAACCAACAACAAACCTCGTAATATCTACCTTCATCCTTAATTCTGTTGTGGATACAAATGAAATCTCAGTGTGAGTAAACAAGCAACACAAGATCAAGTATTTGTAGCCAAGATGCATGAGGGTTAAACTGTCATTGACAACCCATATCTCAGAAGGGAATCTACGGAAAAGAAAATGGCCAACAGCTTTTAGTTATATTGACTTCCGCACCATTTGGAGAGAGGAGATTTCACACCTTTCTTCAACAACTTTTAATTTAGTCCGTTTTATACTGCACTATCCAGAATAAACATATCGTTGCGAGGGGATTATGCATGATTAGGGGCACGTTTGGTTCAGAGAATTGGAAGAAAAGGAAAGGAATGGAAATGGGAAAATAATATTATTTAAATATACGTATGGCCCACTCACACTAGTACAATAACCATTTTACCTTAGACAAAAAAAATATTATTTAAATGTATGTGAGACTCACTCATTTTTAAATAATACTTTTTTGCTAGGGTAAAATGGTCTTTTTATTAGTATGAGTGGGTCCTAGATACATTTAAATAATATTATTTCCCCCTTTTCATTTCTTTCCTTTCCTTCCATTCCAATTGCCTAGACCAAACGTGCCCTAGGAGATGTACCAATGATTCGAAATCGTTTAGTACACCATCTCATTTTCTTACTTGATTTTCTAACAATCCAACATAATATATACTTGTGTGTATAGATTATATAGTATACATGAAGAGAGGCATGCAGAAGGATCTATCTATTTGAACATATCCATGGTATATAAGACTCTATTTATACCATTCATATATTATATGCACACTTGAAGCATTAATTATGATTATGCATAGTCATATTTCCACGCGCATTCATTTTTTTTCATTAAAGTTGAATGCTAACTATACAAATCATCCAATCAATATCATAATTTATTGAAAAAGGTGACGGGTGCAAAGGAGATTTAACTTTTTCTACCGCGTGAGAAATCAACTTCATGGACTTTGACCCACAAAAAAAAAGGCATTTATGTTAATAGCCCCGTTATAATTGAGACAAAGTAAGAGGATTTTTTTTAGGGGGAAAAAAAAATTCAGTAAAAAGTAAGTAGAATAGAATTGCTGATTAAGAAAGACTTCGAAGGCTTTTAAAATAAAACAAGTGTTTGAATTTTGTTTTAGAAGGTTGAGTTGAGTTTGAAATGAAGTTCATGTTGTGAATATGTCCTAACCGTCTATATATAGAGAAAGTAGGACATACATACATACATAGATAGTTCAGATTCTACCCTGATTTATTTCTTCCAGCATGCTTATTTAATTCGCATCAAATTATCCAATCAATCTGAAAAATTATTGCAAAGTATGACAGGGGCAAAAGGATTTAAATTCTCTAGCCAAGTGATAATGGGACTTAAGTGCATGCGATGATGTGTTTTGAACTCTTCCCCCTTTCCCTAAGAAAAAAAGTTCAGATATTTATGTGGGAAAATTAAATGACATTAAGGTCTTTCACTTCATTAAATGATTTTGAAGGATCTTGCCCTTCACTTCATATGTGTGTCCAAATTTGGGGTAAAAAAAACATTAATGTGTACCAGCCAAGAGGATTTTTATTGGCAAAGACAATCTAGTGAAAAAATAAATAAAAACAAAAGTAGAATTGCCGTAACAAAGACTTTGAAGACTTTTAAAATGAAAGGCTCAACTTCTGTAGAAAAAAAAAAGAAAAAAGAAAAAACTTCTTCGGCCGTGTGAGAAACTTCATAGGCTTTGACCGGAGAAAAGGTCCAGTGGGAGGAGAGCCTTTAAGTTAATAGCTGAATTGAAATATCTGAATCAGGAACTTTCTTTGAAAGACCAGTGGCAAGTTTCACTTTCTTCTTTTGGAAGAATTGAATCGTAGACTTCAAAGACTTTTAATTGAAAGAAACCTAATTAAATCCTTATGAAATATTAAAATTTAAATTCATGTCTATACTTTTAATAATTTATTAATCAGTACGTGAGGCCTAATTAAAAATTTTAGAATATCGTTGAAAATTCATAACGCCCCTCTTTAAGGTAAAAATGAATATTTTTAATTTATATATAATAAATAAAATAGTATTAACCTTAACGTCATAATCTACGCTTCTATAAATTATTAGGATATCAACTTTTAGTAGACTTGTAATAATATTGAAAGGTAATATATAAATTAAAAATATTTATTTTTAACTTAAATAAAGGCATTATCATCTTTCAATAATATTCTAAAATCCCTAATTAGGCCTCACGGCATAATTAATAATTTGTTAAAAATGCAGGCCTAAATTTAATTTTGCTATTTTAAAAGGCCTTAATTAGAATTCTCCCGTTTTCTTTCCCTTTTTTTCCAATTTTCTTTATATTTTTTATGTAACTACATTTTTTAACTTTTCTAGCCCAATTAAATACATATCTCTCTGTATACTAAATATTAAATGATTTGCATCTATAGGATAAATTATACTACCAATGAGATATTATATTAACGACCCATAAAAAACGAGAACTACTATTAATAGCTTTTACCAATATAGTTTATTATTTGCATTTATTATATTTTATATTGAGTATTGATTTACTTATTATAAAAAAAGCATATTACTATTTAAGAAAATGATTTACTTTTTTAAAATGGTACGTATTCCCTTTTTGTTAAAAAATTATTGATTTTAAAAACATATAATTTCATCGTATGTCCGTCACAGCCATTCCCTCTTTAATTTTTTTTTTTAATAACAAAAGAAACAAACATTGCCAGCATAATCTCTGGCCACTCCGCTACATCACATGCCGTCATCAAGCTATCGCCATTTCCACATCATTGGATCACATTTTGGGCTCACTGCAAGAAAAAAAATGTGCCATGTATGGTGTTAGATTAAATTTGGATGGTTTATATTTGATTTAATTTAATTTTTTTATTTTATTTAAAATAGATTTTTATTTTATTATATACGGAATTAAAAATAAAGATATAATCTTATAATTATCACTTCTTATAAAAATGAATTTATTGTTTAAAAATCTAAATTAAAATTTTAAATCTGCGCTATTCATATTAAAATCTGAACAGTTGAAATTTTACCACAGTGATGAGAAATTAATTGCTCATCATTGTGATGAACCACCATCGAGTTTCACCGTCAAGCACCAACTCATCAGAGCATTGAAGAGTGAAGACAGCTTCAAAAACATAACTAGGGCCTTAGTCTGTGCTAACACCTTGAGGTGACTTTTTAATGATCCCTCAAATATATCAGCATTCCTGTCTGTTGAGCCACACCCCATTACGCCGGTCAACACCACCCCGTTGGTAAGATGTCATAAGCTGTTTAAACACTAAACTCACCATTAGAAGAAAGACAACATATTGGCCTGCTGTGCAAATGATTTATTCTGAAAGTGTTGCTCACATGTCAAATTCAGCACATTAATCCTGGCAGTTTACATGTACATTCATGTGGTGAACATGAAGAATCTTTCTCAACAGAGTTCAATCACACATGATTACTCAACAAGTCAGCTAGCTGTGGAAGATTCTTTGGATTTCTCTGTTGCTGTATCCTTGTCAGAGTTTCTGGTCTCACTTATCTGTGTTTGACTAGTTTGTGGCTGACTTGGAACCTGAGGATCTGATGCAATTCCCAGAACAACCAACACAGACCTAAAGAACATATTTCAAGGGATAAATTTTAAATTTCAACTGGTGAAGAAACTATTTTAATAGAAAATATGAGATCTTAAGTCTGTAAGAAGTGTAAATGTAAAAATATGAATAGAGATCCTCAGTACTTTAGGGAGGGATGTGCAATGTGCTCATCCTTTCTCGTTTGACAAGATTAATGAATGAAATACTATTTAATTCTTCCGTATACTACACATAAATTTAAAAAAGAAAAGGAAAACAACAGGTATGATTCATAAAAAAATTAATTTAAATCGTCTAAAACATCCTTACATCTCATCCCAATGATATGGGTAAATGTTCCATTTTCAAACAAGTCTTTTAATGGATCATCCAAGCTAAGATTTAGAATAATGATACGAAAAAGAAATCCACGTCATTCTAAAGGCAAGTGAACTCATGAACCTGAGCAGCGAAGACTGGATATTTGGCTGATTGGCATAAGCCACCAATGGTGCCTTAAGTGCTGCAGATCTGTTTAGAGCGTTTTGCAGTTGTGCTGGAGGTAGTTGCATACAGCCATACACCACTTTAAAATAAACTAAAACGCAGCCTACAAAGATTCAAAATGCATGGGATTGTGATACTGAGATATTAGAATGTAATCATGTAATTATGTAAATAATCATCTAGCACACACACACTCAATACACACCTTACAGTTGTCAGGTATACGTGGGTACCCTCTCCTTTATTATAGGAATTCTATTATGATTTGGGGACCACCAACTATAGCATCTCTATATAAATGAAATATGGCCAAAGTAATGCATTACAGCTCTCGGCTTTTCTCTCATTTTGCCCTATAATCTTTCTTGGTATCAAAGCTCTTCTTTAGGGCAATATTCATGTCGATATCCTCCTCTGAAAGCGGCGCTAGTTCTGGAGTTTCGGTTTCCATGCTATCCAGAACATACACTCTGTTTCAGTTATCCAGCCAAACTTCCTCGATCAAGTTGGATCGTGGCAACTTTCTTGTGTGGGAATCGATTGTGCTTCCTCTGATTGAAGGCAATCGTCTGGAGACTCATATCGACAACACTGTATCAGCTACTCCTCTCTACATCACTGAAGGAACTATCAAGAAACCAAATCCTGAGTTTGATAAATGGTTTGCTGTAGATAGAATGCTAGTTGGTTGGCTGCGAAATACCATCTCTCAAGATTTGGGAGCACAACTGCTGCACTATCACACCGCCTATGATCTCTAGAATGGTGCCAGAGAACTTACATGTGCATCTCTTAAAGCAAGAATGATGGTTTATAAAGATAAACTACATTCAACACGGAAGATAATGGAATGAAGATGGAAGAATACTTGACCAAGATGAAATAGATTTTGGATTAGTTGGCTCTCGCTAGGGCTCCTATCTCCACTGATGACCTAGTCATGCATACTCTGAATGGATTAGACTCATATTAGAATGCTATTTTGTTAAATTAATCGATCAACCAAATGTTTCCTGGATCAAAGCACAATCGTCATTGCTTGCATTTGAAAGTCGGCTCGAGCAGCTTAATCAGTTCTCATCTTTTACATTGACGCCATCTGCAAATCTTGCCAAGAAGGAATAGGACTCAAGCGGATCTGGGTCTGGGTGAGGTGTTACAGATAAAACTCGAACAGATGGAAACCATGGTGCTTGGAACAATAACGTTAACCAATGAGGACAACGATCTTGTGGTCGTCGTGGTAGATATGGAGGCTAGGCAGAGGAAGAGGCCGTCGGTTCTATACCTATTGTGAGCATTACATACATATGACATGTGTTATTCTTGGCTTGACAATGAAAATCAAAATTAGTCAAGCTACTTGGGTCACACACCTCAATCTTTCTATTCCAGCCCAACCAATGTCATAGACCCAGCTTGGTTCATGGATTGTGGGTCAAATTTCCATGTTGCTGCCAACCCAGATAGAATGTCTCGTGTAACTATTGTAGGTAATTCACACTTGTTGACTTGCACAGGAGAGAAAGCTAAAATCTTTGGTAATGCCTTTACTATTATTCCCTATGATAATTCTCAACTTCGCTTGAATGATGTGCTCATAGTCCCAAAAGCAAGTAAAAATTTAATTAGTGTGAATAAGCTTACTGAGGATAATGGTGTGGATATTTTATTTACTAATGTGGGATGTCTTATTAAGGACAAGGTGATAGGCACAGTAATGATGCAAGGGAAGGTGCATGATGGCTTATATCAAATAGTGAGAGTGGATGCTCAACCTCAAGCTTTTCTAGCAAGTTTTTCCAATGACAACGAAATTTTCCAGTGGCTTTGCAAACTTGGTCATCCTAGCAATAATGTTCTTAGAAAAGTACTAAACAAGTGTAATGTCAATCTTTTGGTGAATGACAGTACAATTTGTGAAGCATGTCAATTAGGAAAATCCAAATTTTTGCCATTTTCAAAATCTCATTCTAGAGCTACAATGCCATTAGAACTTATTCATACTGATGTATAGGGACCTGCTCCTATTCAATCTATTGGTGGTCATAATTATTATATACATTTTCTTGATGATTATAGTTAGTTTGTGTGTATTTTCCCATTGAAGCATAAAAATGAGGCAGTTCATGCATTTAAAGTGTTCAAATCTCAAGTTGAAAATTTTTTAATACCAAGATTAAGTCCCTTCAATGTGATAATATAATGGAGCTGAATACAAACTTTTATTCCAATTGCTGAAGAAGAAGGAATTGCTATGAGATTCACTTGTCCTTATACTTCACCTCAAAATAATTAGGCTGAGAGGAATCATTGTCACATAGTTGAAATGGGTCTCACGTTATTGGCCCAAGCCAAGATCCCTATCTCTTATTGGACCGAAGCCTTTCAGACTTTTGTGTACTTGATTAATAAGTTGCCAACACCTATTCTTAATCACTCCATTCCATTTATGGAACTTTATAATTCAGAGCCCAATTATAATGATCTCAAGCCTTTTGGGTGTGCTTGCTATCCTTGCCTGAAACCCTACAATGCCCATAAACTTCAGTTTCATAGCCAAAAATGTGTATATCTTGGGCCAGCCCCTCAACAGAAGGGATATCGGTGCTTGAGTCATACAAGTTGTGTCTACATCTCAAGGCATGTTATTTTTTATCCAACTATTTTTCCATTTCATGCAGGTTTTCTCAATAGACGTCAATCAACTTTATGGTCACCTAGTGAAGGCCCAACTCCATTAATCATTAATCAAGGGGTCACACAACACTCTCAGCCTAATACTCCATCTCATGTGACAAATCAAGCAACCCTATCTCGTGAGCATCTTCAGAAGACCTCACCACCTCAGTCACCCATACGTCTTTCCACAACTGATTCTATCTCTTCTTCTGCTTCTCACAGCTCACCGGCATCATCTGCTGATGTCCCAGATGAATCCGAGCACAATATTCATCCATGGTGACTAGAGCCAAAGCAAGAATCACTAAACCACATTATCCTTTCACTAGTTTGATCTAATTAGAAGATTCCCAATCTCTAAAATTAACAACTACACCCACAACATTTCGTGATGCTCTCGCTACTTCACATTGGCAGCAAGCTATGGCCGATGAATTCTTTGCTCTTCAAAAGAATTAGACTTGGGTTCTTGTACTGCGACCTAAAAAGTAGGAAATTTTTTATTGTTGTTGGATTTTTAAAACAAAATACAAAGCATATGTAAGCATTCTGAAGCATAAAGCATGTCTCATCACTAAGGGGTTCAACAATCTCCAGGTATTGAATATGGAGATACTTTTAGTCTATTTATTAAACCCACAACCATTCGCATAGTCTTATTTATTGCTGTCACATTTAACTGGCAAGTGAGACAATTAGATGTTAACAATGCTTTCTTAAATGGTTTTCTTCAAGAAGAGGTGTTAATGGAGCAACCTGAGGGATTTGTTGATCCTGATATACCTTCTCATGTGTGTAAACTGATCAAAGCAATTTATGGACTCAAACAAGCTCCAAGAGCTTGGTTCAATAGGCTACAAAGAACCCTTCTTCAATGGGGTTTCAGAAATGCCAGAAGTGACATTTCTCTATTTTTCCTAAGAACTCAGACACTAACCATTTATATATTGATATATGTTGACGCCATATTGGTGACAGGGAATTATTTTATTTTCATTTCTCATTTCATACAAAGACTAAATCATATGTTTGCATTAAAGGATCTTGGTCCTTTATATTACTCCCTAGGGATTGAAATCTTTCGTGATTCATCTGGTTTCTTTCTCAATTAGGGTAACTATGTTCTAGATCTCCTAAAGAAATTTGAAATGCTTGACTGTGCACCTGTACCCATACTGATGGTTACATGAAGAACCTTCTCCATTCAGGTAGGTACTCCAATTGTAGATCCTTATATGTGTCGTCGAGCAATTGGATCTTTGCAATATCTTACATCCACAGGCCTTGATATAGCATATTCAATCAATAAACTTAGTCAGTTCCTATCAAAACCAAATGATTTACACTTTCAAGGTGTTAAGAGGATTCTTCATCTCTCAGCTTTCAATTCACCTCAGATCACAACTTTTACAAATGTTGATTGGGCCACAGACATTGATGATCGAAGGTCTATGGGAGGATGCTGTGTCTTTCTCAATAATACATTAGTTTCATGGGCCTCACAAAATAGAAAGTAGTTTCTTGTTCTAGCTCAGAGTCAGAGTATCGGGTTCTGTCTGATGGTGCTTATGAAATTAAATGGATTACCTCCTTATTGTTTGAACTTGGGTTATACCTGAAACAGTCAGCTATTGTTTGGTGTGACAATCTCAGTACTAGTGCTCTGGTTGCAAATCTAGTCCATCATTCCCACAGCAAACACATAGATATAGATATCCATTTCATTCGTGACCTAGTTCTTTCAGGTGCTTTGAATGTCCGATATATCCCGTCAGCACAACAAGTGGTAGATTGCTTAACAAAAGCTTTAACTCATACTTTATTCAACAATTTTCGTCACAAACTCGGGTTGTGTATCACTCCCTCTCGTTTGAGGGGGGATGTTAGAATGTAATCATGTGATTATGTAAATAAT
>JBAGKO010202880.1:0-13831 GCA_037177275.1 Acacia concinna
TATGATTCTTCCTGCAATTAAAATAGATTGGTTAAGAAGGCTATAAAATAGTTTAAATTATAAGAAAATAAAATATAGCCATACGAAGCAAATAAAAAAGCAAGCGAAATTAAGTAACGTACCACAAAGTCACTTCTCAGTGATTGAATATAATCGTGAGGCCAAATTGAACGGTGAAAGAAATTCACATTTCCACGAGATGTATTGGTTTGTTCAGAAACTTCAGCGTTTGAAGCCGTACATTGGATTGAACGAGGAACACTTCGAGAGGTCATGATTGATGGAACCATTTTGTTTCTGAAGGACAAAGTAGCGTTTGGAAGTGAGGAAAATTGATATAGAGCCATTGACGTGAAAGGAAGCTTCTTTTATTGATCAAGTTCTTGTTCTGCGTGGTAATAGAGTTCAGCCCTCATATAGCTCTCAATTTCAATTTAATTAAAATATCAATTATTGTAGGTGACTAGGTGAGTGGGATCACCATTACAATTATTATTGTGCCAACAAGTGGGAAAAATAACTATTTCTGCCGACAATATTATCTATCTGTTTATAACCATCATGTAGTTTGAGACTTTGTCAAACAACTATAAATCTACATATTAAATTTTATAGGGCATACAAAAAATGTGGTGATTTTTATAACTCACATTATTAAATTTTATATAAATGTACATATGTAACCTACACTTATTTTGTGTTGACTTTGTTTTCATGGAGTATATATATTGTCTATTAAATAGGGATAAAGTTAAAAATTTGCTAGGTTTTGAAGCATGGTTAATGAAGTTTAAGATTTTCTTAGCCACTATAAAATATGTTAGAAGTTACTATAAATATGAATAATAATACTTAGATCTAAAATCTTCCTATGTACAAGTGTATATATAACTCTTCATCAACAAGTATAACCCTTCTATGAACAACACATTAATTCCAGTTGTCAAAATTGTACACTTGTTTATATGAGGGTTATACTTATTTATGAAGAATTACACACTTGCTCATATGAGGATTTTACTTATTCATAAAATATGGGACATTATTGTCCTTTTACCTGAAAAACTTACTTTCATTTTATTCGTCTTTGGGTTTTGAATAAAATTTTAGAATGTTTTAGATTTTGACTGAAATTAATTTACTTCCTTAGTTCTCAATTGAAATTCTCTCAATTAGGTACAACTATAAAGAGCTCAAAATTAAAAAGAAAAGACTATATAGAAACAAAAAATCAAATGCACCTGAACCCCTGGCGATTCATTTTTCCGAAAACAAAAAAGTAACCACTTAATATGTGAATATCGCCTATCCATTAATATCCTTTTGTTTATAGCTTTAATGTAAATTAAGTTTCAAACAAACTACCAATTAGCGGTTTGGTGGTGTTATTATATTGCTCATATTTAGCACGACCTATGGCTATTTATTTGTATCTATTCATTAAATTTAATTCTCCAATAAAATGGAAAAATCTCAAAAAAAAAATGTTGTTAAAATTAAAAAAAAAGACAAATAAGGGAAGTGAATATCTGAAATCCCACATCAGACTTTGTGTAGAATTCTTCAATTTTAAAATATTTCCAAATGACCAATATGCCCTTTTCACTTATTTTCCCTCCCACTTCTCTCTGCTCTCATTCTCTCACCTTCGGCCTCCGTGGCTCCACCGCCGATCTTCTGATCCTTCCATTGAACTTAAATTTTAGCCTTTCTTTAACATTTTTGTATCTTTCATTGTGGCTCTCAACTTTCTTGGCACAAAGATCTTCATTATCTTGGATTTTAATTCAGCCTTGTGCTTACCTTTTTGTCTACCTTTTAAAATTTAGCCTCATATGCTACTTCCTGGAGGGCCAGTGAGATATATAAGAATGGAAGGTCAAGTGCTAATGGTGAGGTGAGATACAGAGGGATCTGGAGGAGGCCGTGGGCCAAGTTTGCGGCTGAGATTCGTGACCCGATTCGAAATGGTACTCGCACCTTGGCTTGGAACCTTTAGAGACCACCAAGAGGGATGCTAAGGCTTACGCCGCGGCTGCTTTCCATTTTGGGGCCACCACGCTATTCTCAATTTCTTCAGCCTCTGTTGCTACACTCTTTCTTTCACTCTTCCTCCTCCTCAAGAATTCTGCCGCCCGATGCCGACGTACGGTGCCGTGAAGTTTGAATAACAACAACTTGCTAGATAAACTCCTCCAACAAGAAGTTTACACCCATCCCGACATCCCCAAGTGCTCGTCATGCTCAATTATTTTGTATTGCAGCTAGTCATCAATTTCTTTGTTTGTTTTCATTTTTCTTTTTCAATGCATTGTCGGCAATAAGCTAGTTCAGAGGTGATGATATGTTTTTGTGAACGTTGTTTTTATGCATCGTGTTTTCTCTATTATTTCACTCAATGTTGATATCTCCTATTAAAAATTTCACGAGCTTTGATGATTCTAATGGTGATTATTCAAACAATTCAATGAAAACCAAAATAGCCGAATAACGAAGCTCGGTGACATGTTCAAGTGGAGAGGGTGATCTTCATGTCGTGTATTGTGGACCGGATCCCCTAGCTCCACCATGACATTCTTAATATCAGTGTTTTTTCTTTGAAACCAAAATAAAAGGGTACATTGGTCATTTAAAAAAATTTAAAAATTTCATATTCCTACACAAAAAATGACTTGGAATTTCAGATGTTCAACTCCTTTATTTGTTTCTTTTTCCTATTTTAACAGTATTTTTTTAGAATTTTTCCTGATAAGATATTAGCAGATTGATTTGTTTTTTGATTGCAAAAGTTCGCCGACCAAAATTTTAAAGGGAGAATTTTATATAAATATTTTTTAATTTTAAAATCTTAAATAAATAATTTTCTATAAAATTGACTTATAAATATTATAAGTTTAGTTAATCTAATTATTTTTATAATCAGTGGACTGATTTAAAATTTTAAAATTTAAATAGAATTTATATAAAATTGGGAAAATTTTAGAAAAAGACAGTTAAAATAGAGAAAAGATAAATCAGAACAAGGAAATCGAAAATCTTAAATTAGTCACTTTTTATCTTCTTTTTCTGTAATTATAAAAGTGCCACTGGATTTTTAATAATATGAGTATCTTAATTCACAACAAGAATATCTTAATTTATAACACAAAAGCATCGGGTACTACGTATTTATGCTATAAATTGTTTGTATTATTGTTGTTAATTGATATACTCTTATTGTGAATTAAAATACTCGTGTTGTTAAAAATCCAGTGACACTTTCGTAATTACAGAAAAAAAAGTATAAAGTGACTGATTTGGAATTTTTGATTTCATTATTCTGATTTATCTTTTTTCTATTTTGACTGTATTTTTCTGAAATTTTCCTTATAAAATTCTCCCAATTTCAAAATTATTAAATTATGAATAGGAATAAAATCACACGTTACGTTTTTTTATTTTTTTAGCGATTAAAGTTGTTTCAGAGTGGTACACGATAATCTTATCTTAATGAAATTTATCATGTCCAATAAGGCTTATCTCACTTTCCAATTCTATCCGCTCCCCTCCGCTACTTTTTCCTTCCAATTTAAGTGTTCCACCTTCACTTAAAAGAGAAAAGAATCAAAAAAAGAGAAAAGAATCAAGCAACAATAATTGCAAACGGACATTCTTTTTAACATAATTAATTTTATTTATTTTTTAAAAAATAATTTTCTAATCCTTATTAGTTATCCTCAGTTGACAGTTATAATTATAAGTATTGGTTCCTATACATGTTAGTTATATTTGACGCCGGCCCCAACTATGATACATATAAGTTGCCCCAATATACAAAATATTCTTTTAAAAATGATGAAATAAATTTATAATTACATCCTTAAAAATATTTTATATTTTGTGGCAATTTATATGAATCATAATTGGGTATAAGAACAACCGCTTATAATTATAATTGAGGAAAACTAATAATGATTAGAAAATTGTTTTTAAAAAAGACAATAAAATTAAGGGTTAAGTTGCAGTTTTACTAATGAAGTTTTACTTTAGGGGTACCTAACACAAATAATTTTTATAAGGTCCAAATTTACTAAGGAACCATTAAAAAGGTCGCAAATTGGCCAATGCTGTTAAATTCTCCGTTAATTCACTGTTTATACTCCCTTTCAGTCAAAATATAAGAGTCAAACTTCTGAGATGGTGTGCTTTGGAACTGTAAAAATGGGAACAATTTTTTTAGGGTCATTATCTTAGTTAATTTTGATATTTAGTTGATTAAATATGTTAAGTTGATAATCCATATATCATTTAGATCATTTTTGTTAAGGTGCAAATTTACTTAGAAGTCCGCGTTATTTATTTCATTTTCAATATTTTAAATGAGGGACAAAAACACAATAGCTCTTATGTAAAAAACCAAATGAATTAACAGAGAATTTAACGGCATTAGCCAATTTGCACAATTTTTAGATTGGAGGAGGAAAAAATAGCAGATGGCAGTGAAGAGAAACCGACCCCAAGTGTCAGACCCCAACCGGTGGCTGCCAGGGGGAGTAGGGTTCAAATCCCCTCTCCCATTGTGAAGAGGATGCTTTGCCACTTGGGATGAGCATCCTCTTTAATATATATATATATATATGCACTAAAATATATTTGTAATAAATTTAAGTCCATACCCACTTACATTTTGATGAAGAAATGGCTTACACAACACGAACATGTAAAAAGGCCCTATGAATAAGTTGAATATTTTTATTAACAAGATAAATTAATTTGACTAACAACCATAACAACAACAACACAACAAGTGTTTTATAGATTCTTTAGCTAATATTTGCAATACAATATATATATATATATATCAGTGTGTGTAATAATTTTATATTCCCACCCACTTATATTCTGATAAATAAGTGGCTTACACATCACGAATATGGAAAAATACCCTATGAACAAGTCTATTTTTATTAGCAAGAAAAATTAATTTGACTAATAATAATAATAATAAACAAGTGTCTTACATGCATATTCTTTGGTTACTATGTGCAATACAATATATATATATATATATATAATAATCTTATATCTCCATCCAATTACATTCCGATAAACAAGTTGCTTACATATCACGGATATGTAAAAATGCCCTATGAACAAGTCGAATATTTTTATTAGTAATATTAATTAATTTGACTAACAACAACAACAAGTGTCTTATGTATTCTTTAGTTAATATATACAATATAATATATATATATATAATAATCTTATATTCCCACCCACTTACATTCTAATAAACAAGTGATTTACGTATCATGAACATGTAAAAAAATCCTATGAACAAGTCGAATATTTTTATTAACAATATAAATTAATTTCACTTGTTTATAGGGCATTTTAACATGTTCATGATGTGTAAGCCACTTGTTCATTAGAATGTAAGTGGATGGGGATATAAGATTATTATTATATATATATATATTGTATTGCACATATTAACCAAATAATATGTAAGATTTTTATGGAACATCTAATTCTTATCCTATACAAAAATGGATGAACACATTAAATTATATAATGATACAAATAATTATTATAAAGTAAGGATAAAAGAACATAAATATTATTAATAATTAATAATAAAATCTTAAAATTTTGTTAAAATATTATTAATAATAAAACTCACACATGACAAAATTTGATTTTAGAATTAGACAGTGATGAATATAATAAGCAAATGCACATAACTCTCTCTCTCTCTCTTACACACACCCCAACAAACAAACAAACAAACAAACACAACCACTTTGTGTCGATTCACGAGTGCTAGATGCCTTGTGCTAGTTGGTGGGTGAGCTTCAGCGTTTAGATCATGGTCATGTGGTACATGGTCACAAACACGCGAACCCTTTTTTTTTTTTAATAGGAAACTGAAGTCAATTCTTATACGAAGTAAAAACTACAAATACCAGCAATTTACAGTCTTCTATTATCCTTCATCACTTGCCACCTATTATGCAATTATAGGGGCGGTTGATCAATGATACAGAAATTTTCTACCATATTATGACATCCTTTGCTAAGGAATCCGCTAAGTTGAGGGCTTTAGTGCAATCTGAGTAGACAAACACATTTCTTCCACCTTGATCCCAACATAAGTGAAGTCCACTGAGAATACCAAGAACCTCAGCAATTGCCGGTGGGGTGTTAATCAGTTTGCAACTGAAACCAAGAATCACCTTCCTTCCTTATCCCAAATCACACCTCCACATATACTACTGCAGTTCTGAAGTACTGATCCATCCACTTCCCTTTGAATCGCTCCCTCTTGGAGTCCTTTAACATTTGTAATTGGTTGAGGGGGAACTTCATTGGGTTGCCATCTGTTTGATAAATCTTGGTCCCAACATGATCGGAAGAAACTCATGGGCATCTATATTCCTCCCACTACTATTAGACCTAAACAATCTGTCACACCTAGACACCCAAATATCCCAATATATACCTATCCGAACAAGGTTGACCATGGGACATTTTTTCGAAGTCCTGACCTGCTTCTTGTTTAAAGTTCCATTTTACTCATTCCAACCCATTTAGTGTAGTAAATGCGTTCCATTTATCCGGGGACACAATAGACACCAATCTACAAGTGGCATTGGAGCAGTCCCTGATAAGATGCATTTAATTGTCCTCTTCGTTGCATCCAAATGGGTAGAGCTCTATCCAATAAACCTCTTTGATTCCTGAGTTCTGTTGTGTGTACCTGTCCATGAGTGAATAGCCACATAAAAGACTTTATCTTCTCTGGAGCACGCCATTTCCACAAGGATTTCCACATGTTGTCCTCCTATTGGATCCTACCTACAAAAAGAAAATGATAGGCAGACTTAATAATAAAAGAACCATCCATAGATGGTTTCCAATAGTATTTGTCATCTCCTCTCTCCTAGGGGGAGTGTGCACGCTTGATACAGTCCACAATCCTTTAGGGAAACCGAAATAACAGTTTATCCTTTCCCCACATCTGCTGAGGCGTCACTAAGGCAACCACCTTCTCACCTCTATTAATGTACCCTTCCCTTCCTGGGATCATGTCAATGAGAGAGTATTCAAAAGTAACCAGCTTTCAAAAAATATTAGTTTGAGGAAAGACCTATATGCAAAGAGAAAAAGTATCACAAAGTTTCTGGTCAAAATGCGGACAGGTCTGAGGTCCTCAAAAGCTCCCATAATGGTTCACATATAGTATATGGCATCCAGAACAATGTAAAGTGATCAGAATAGTTTTTGGAGGTAACAACTGCTTGTAACATACTGTAATTTTTGTAGAACAAAAAAGGGGTATTTTTGGCCAATATAGTGTTTTTAGCCAGACCAAGGGTCGTACCCTGATATTTTTTGGAGCCTAGATGAAGTATTCTGGATGAACCAAGGGCCTTAGTCTGTAGAGGATTGAGAGATCCTACAACAATTAAAGTGAAATGTGGGGGAGGACCTATGTGCAAAGAGAAAAAGTTTCACAAAGTTTCTAGTCAAAATGTGGGTTGGTCTGAGGTCCCCAAAAACTCGCATAATGGTCCTGCATATAGCATATGGCATCCAAAACAATGTAGAGTGATCAAAATAATTTTTAGAGGTCTGAGGAAAATTTTCAGGATTTACAAATATTTTGGCCGAACTAGGTCTTCGGCCAAAGCAGATATCTAAGGACCTCAATGTTCTGGAAAAGGGACTTAATAAAATTAGTACATTATTTTGGAAGAATTATAGAGTTGGTTAAAGGTTAGGAAAAAGTCTAGAAATATCAGTTGAAATTGCTGAAATCGGCTAATCACTGAAAAAGGGACATTTTGAGAAATTTATTTTGAGAGTTCTAGAAATCCAAAAATTACAAAATTTTAATGGGAGTATCATGATAGTTTTGGGGATTTGCTGTTAATGTTTCAGAATTTTTGGATGACTACATAATTTTCAAGAATTTTCCATTTTTTCGGTCAATTAGACGAAATTATCAGTATAATTTGGATTTGGGGGGGGACTTGTTTTGGCAGCTACAGATGGTGCCACCTGCCCCCATAAGGTGTACACACCAATCTCAAGAAGAGGATATGTGTCAAGAGGAAAGGGTGACTATTGAAGATCAGGAAAATTACACCTAAATACCCAAAAATAATTGCAATTTGACCCCTCCCTTCTATATATAAATAAGAGCTCTCCCTTCCCTCATTTTACACTCAAAAAACCATTCTCCCCTTCTCTCTTGAATTGCTCTCCCACCCTCTCTTAAAGAAGCCTATTCCGGTGAAAATTCCTGCGGTCCTGGCCCCGTCTTTAATCTAAGTAAGTTCTGGATCCCTCCTTCTTGTGAATTCCTTTATTTTCCAGCAAATATTAGAGTAGTTAGGGGGAGGTTCTATCCAATTGGGAAAACCTAGATAGTGAACCTAAGAGTAGGTTCTATCTAACTATTTAGGCCAAAATAAGCCTTCCTAAGGGGAAGTGCTGCCCAATTGTTCCAAACCAATATAGCCTTTCCTAGGGCGAGGTGTTGTCCGGCTATCTCGGACCAAGATAGCATTTCCTATGGGGAGGTGTTGTCCAATGTTCTCAAACTAAGATAACATTTCTTAAGGGAAGGTGTTGTCTAACGATCCTGGACAGAAGTAGGAATTTCTAAGGGGAGATGCTGCCCAACTGTTCTGGCTAAGGTAGTGGGGACCCAGGCTACACAGGGTGATCAGTAGAGGGGTATAGTAGGGAATGGGTACGGTATAAGAAGGGGAATGACCTAGTTTAGGTAGTAGGGAACCAGGACCAAGTGGGATACAAAAACAGAATGGTGGTAGTATACCGGTAGGGGCATATAGTAACAAGTTTTATTGTGGTATGTATAGGTGTTACAGAGTTTTACAGAGAGGCATACCAGTAATCTCGTAGTGCCATAAACAACGAAACAAAGCTTGTACACCATGCAACATATATACAGTAGCAAGAATCTCTACCCTTAACCCATATTACATTGTGTTTTATGCTGTTGGTTATATGCTTGTATGTTGTATTCTAGTTGCGTTAAGCCTGTATGCATAAGAGGTATGACTCCCTATTTATGTCTTAGCTATTTGAGTTTGAGTTTGCATTGAGTCACGTGTAAGCTCTTGGTACAAAGTATGTGCTGAGAGAGAGAGTACTAGAGGTAAAGTATGAGCATTACATATAGCATGACATGCATTGTAGTACATGGTTTCTGGTTATGGTTCTACTACTGAGGTTTCTCTATAAACCTTATCCTCTCCACAATGTAGGTGAAAGTTTTGAAAGAGGCAGGACAAGTAGATGGGCTTAGGCGTAGAGATTTTATTTCTTGTTTCTTGACATATATTCATGTATAGTATGATCAGTGTAAATCTCTAGATTCTTGTTTTGTACCTCTGTTAATGAGAAAGAGTTGTTTCTCTATTATGTCTCTGTTGAAATTTTAAATTTCTCTGTTTCAACATACAAACACATTAGTGGTTCCAAGGGACACTGTGAGGAAAGGTAAGGGCCTAAAAATTGGGATGTTACACTGCTGCAGGTATATACGTGTTATAGAAGAAGCACTTTTATAGTTATGAAAGATATTGATGTTATCATGGATGAGTAGGCTATCCTCACCCTTGATGGTCCTATTCATCGCTATCTAATTCAATTGGAAAGGTTCCTCCATGTAGATGTCACTTGGATCACTGAAGAAGACTTTTGCTAGATTGATCCCACCTTGCTCAACTCATATTGATACTATCCCTTTCTATATGAGAGTTTTTTCAAGTTGGGGGGAAATGATGTGAATCACTAAAGGATCATAAGTATCCCACGAAGATTGGAAGAATGTCACACTTAATATTGAAGACTTGAACTATCACACCTTAGTTTTATTTCATTACCTTCCCTCAAGGTGGCCTTTGGAACCACCAACACGTCGGAACAATGAAACAAAGAGAATAAAAATTTCAAACTCAAACAAACCAGAAACTCACTTTCTGTTAATACTCAGTATGTACAAAACTTTCATTGTTCATAAATACATGCCATGATAAATAAGAAACAGAAATGACTATCACTACATTCGCTCCTTTCCCCTACCTCATGTAGATCCTTCACCTACATTGTGGAAAGGGTAATGTTTCTGGAGAAACCATAGTAGCAGAATAATACCAATAACAGTGTAATGCAATACATGTCATACTATATGCAAATACCGTATTTCCGCTCTAGTGCTCTCTCTCTCTCGGCAGTTACCATGTACCGGGAGCATACATGTGACTCTACTCTACTTAGTAGCCAAGGCATAAACAGAGAGTCAAACATCTCACATATACTTGCTAGCTCAATCAGAACACGGAATACAAGCAATAAACAAATATTAGACAAACAGAGCAAATACAAGTTAAGGGTAGAGATTCTAGCTACCAATATCCTCATGCAGTGTAGGTGTGCTGTCTCACTGTTTTTGGCACGTTTGGGTCTCAGGTTTGTCTCTCTATTACACCTATACAGACCATAATAATTCATGTTACCATATGCCCCTATCGGTATACTACTGCCCTTCCTGTATCTCCTAGGGTCCTGGTTCCCTACTACCTGGATCAGTTTCTTCCCCTTCCTATACCATACACATCCCCACCTGTAACCCATGTTGACCACCCTATGCAACATGGGTCCCTACTGCTGCTGGCCTGTCCCTATTGCCCTGGCCAGGATAGTTGGGCAATATCTGCCCTTAGATGTGCCCACTAAACCTCCCTACTGTTAGGAAGCACCTCCCCCTAAGAATTCCTACTTTTGTCCGGGATTGTCAGACAACACCTCCCCTTAAGAAATGATATCTTAGTCTGAGACCACTGAACAGGACCTCCCCCTAGGAAATGTTATCTTAGTACGAGATAGTCGAACACCACCTCCCCCTAGGAAAGGCTATCTTGGTCCAGAACAATTGGGCAGCACTTCCCCTTAAGAAGCTCGTTTTGGCCTAAATAGTTGGTCCAGAACAATTAGTTTGTAGCTGTATTGTAAATCAAATTTCAAACACATTGCCAATTATTTATTTACCATGTTACGATTACTCAGATTTAACACGAACACTAATTTCATTTTTGGATATAACTAAGGTCCATTTGCTTTACTTGTTAAGCCTAATTCTCATATCAAATTTTAGCGCATACGTTTTTCTAATTATTAAAATTCACAAGGATAAAAGCTTAAAATTTTGTTAAAATATTATTAATAACAAAACTCACACATGACAAAATTTGATTTTAGAATTAGACAGTGATTAATATAATAAGCAAATGCACATAACTCTCTCTCTCTCTCTCAAACACACACCCCAACAAACAAACAAAAACGGATGTGGCTTCTCTCCTTACCAAGGAAGTCCTTGGCAAGGAGAGAAGCCAATCCCAACAAAAACAACCACTTTGTGACGATTCATGAGTGCTAGATGCCTTGTGCTAGTTGTAGGGTAAGCTTCAGCCTTTAGATCATGGTCATGTGGTACATGTTTACAAACACGCCAACCCATTTGTTTATTTTTCATAGGAAACTGAAGCCAATTCTTATGCGAAGTAAAAACTTCCAATACCAGCAATTTACAATCTTCTATTATCCTTCATCACTTGCCACCTATTATGTAATTATAGGGGGCGGTTGATCAATGATACATAAATTTTCTACCATATTATGAGCAGCCTTTTCTACGGAATCCGCTAAGTAAAGGTCTTTCCTAGGTCTATGATAAAATTTAACATGCCAATCTCTATGGATAAAACATCTAGTCTCATGTATAATATTAAAGAAAGGGTGCTCAGCCCCACATCCCCTTAGGATTAAGTTGAGGGCTTTAGTGCAATCTTAGTAGACAAACACATTTCTTCCACCTTGATCCCAACATAAGTGAAGTCCACTGAGAATACCAAGAACCTCAACAATTGCCGGTGAGGTGTTAATCAGTTTGCAACTGAAACCAAGAATCCACCTTCCTTCCTTATCCTGAATCACACCTCCACATCTACTACTGTAGTTCTGAAGTACTGATCCATCCACTTCCCTTTGAATCGCTCCCTCTTGGAGTCCTTCATCATTTGTAGTTGGTTGAGCGGGAACTTCATAGGGTTGCCATTTGTTTGATAAATCATGGGCATCTATATTCCTCCCACTACTATTAGACCTAAACAATATGTCACACCTGTACACCCAAATATCCCAATATATACCTATCCGAACAAGGTTGACCATGGGACATTGTTTGCAAAGTCCCGACCTGCTTCTTGTTTCAAGTTCCATTTTACTCATTTTGGCCCATTCAGTGTAGTAAATGCGTCCCATTTATGCGGGGACACAATAGACAACAATCTACAAGTGGCATTGGAGCAGTCCCTTATAAGATGCATTTGATCTTCCTCTTCGTTGCATCCAAAGGGGTAGAGCTCTATCCGATAAACCTCTTTGATTCCTGAGTTCTGTTGTGTGTACCCATCCATGAGTGAATAGCCACATAAAAGACTTTATCTTCTTTGGAGCATGCCATTTTCACACGTTGTCCTCCTATTGGATCGTACCTACAAAAAGAAAATGATAGCAAACTTAATAATAAAAGAACCATCCATGGATGGTTTCCAATAGTATTTGTCATCTCCTCTCTCCTGGGGAAGTGTGCACACATGATACAGTCCACAATCCTTTAGGGAAACTGGAACAACAGTTTATCCTTACCCCTCTCCTGCTGAGGCGTTACTAAGGCAGCCACCTTCTCACCTCTATTAATGTACCCTTCCTTTGCTGGGATCCTGTCAATAAGAGAGTATTCAAAAGTAACCAATTTTCAAACCAGAAGGAAGTGCTTCTACCATTACCAATCTTCTTTCCCACTCCCAATCTAAACTTTTCCCACACTATACAAATGCCTCACCAAGTGAGGGAAGATTTTGGTCTCACTCGGACCTCTTGGAATGGATTTTTTTTATGTTTGTACTTTGACTTTAAGACCTTCACCCACACCCACATGGCATCTTCATTTGATATTAACTTCCAGCACAATTTCATCATAAATGCTTCATTCTATTGGCCTTTATTATTATGTTTCTTAATGAAAATATTCTGCATAAAACTAAAAATTATTGAGATTTTTATTCTTATGAAATACTCCCTCCAGTCACATCTATATAAGTAACTTTTGTTGCAATGGTAGGAAATGAACAAGTAGTTAAACTTAGTTAAAAGTCATGATTGTGTTAAAAATGTGATGTTCTTTCCAACTATGCCCCTATATAAAGTACCATGAGAAAGAATGTATAATAAATGATCATATAAGAGGGAATGTATTTGTTAGGGGTAAAATAGGAAAAATCAGTTCAAATTTTCAAATACAAAAGTTAAAGTTGCTTATAAAGGGATCAGCCCTATGAAAGAGAAAGTTGCTTATATATGGGCCAGAGGGAGTATATCTAGAAGAATATTTATACATACATCAGACATTAAGATTGTTTATTTTTTGTTGACAAAAAAATTTTAAGATTTTTTTTTGGTAGAGGATTTTTATTAACAAGTAAACCGAATTAGTTCACTTTGTTATAATTAGTTCAATCTATTAGATCCAGTTGCACAGCTGTCATTAGTTATCCTATACACATCTAACACCAATCCATATCTTTGTGTATAAGTAACATCAAGTCAATGAAATCAGTGAGCTTCTTCTCTATTACTTCTTCATTTTATTCTTTCATCTTGGCCTGGAATCAGAGCAGCCACGCCAACGAAGCTCTGTTTCCGTTGAAAACACATTTATCCATTGGCAGTGATATGTCTCTAGCATTAG
>JBAGKO010202900.1:0-13830 GCA_037177275.1 Acacia concinna
TAAACACTTGGAAATCATGCATCTTGAAGTTGTTATGTTTATTTGTCAAACCAAAACTTAATCTTGTTGAGGTAGTCGTTGCACTTGTTTATGATGAGTTAACCACTTAAAAGGGGGACATACTGAAGTTGTTATGTTTGTTTGTCAAGTCAAAACTTAATCTTGTTCAGATAACACTTTTACTTGCATATGATGAGTTAAACACTTGCAAATCGAACATCCTGAAGTTGCTATGGTTATTTATCAAACCAAAACTTAATCTTGTTTAGATAGCACTTGCACTTGTTTATGATGATTTAAACACTTGACAATCAGACATCCTGAAGTTGTTATGGTTGTTTGTCAAACCAAAACTTAATCTTATTCAAATAACACTTTCACTTGTTTATGATGAGTTAAACACTTACAAATCGAACATCCTGAAGTTGTTATGTTTGTTTGTCAAACCAAAACTTAATCTTGTTTAAGTAACCATTGCACTTGTTTATAATGAGTTAAACACTTGAAAATCGTAGAAGTTGAACTGCTATTTTATTTGTCATGCAATTCAATTGTTAAGTTATTGATGTTAACATATTCTTGATGTGCAACAGGAGATACAACAAGTAGCTCAAGGAAGAACTATTTTGCATCTTCCATGTTGGAGGGCATTATGTAAAGACCTTGGATGTAAAAGAAGTATATGATGGTGGTATTGTAAGTGAAAAGTTGATAACAAAAGGGATGTGATATGAAGAAATGAAAATATTGATATCGATAGATGTGTGGCATGGTAATGATGTATTCAACATGAAATATACTGTTAGTTTTGCATAGGATACACCATTTGATCTTGTGGATGATGCTGGACTTGCTGGAACCCAAATCATTGTTGATCTATTTCCAGAGCATACAACTTTTTGCTGGTTCTGACACAAGCTTTGTAGTGTCTATAGTTATATAAAGCTAAAGCCCATGTCAATATTTTTTGGATGATTGACATAGCTTCTTTCTTATGTAAATATGTACATCCTAGCTTAATATTTTTTGATGGTGAGGATAAAAGCTTGTTGTCAAAACGGTATGACATTTTGATGACCTTTTGTAAAGGACATTTCAATTTCATATATGGTAATTGGTGTAAACGTGTGTCAAGTACCATCATGAAATTACTTACAATTGTAATCTATTATAAATGGGGAAACACTTTAAGGTTGTTAGCCTTTTGTTATAATATCATGAGAACTTGTTCTTATACCTCATTTACTGTTAGGGTGTTGACTTTCACTATCATGAGAAATTACCAATTGTGCACAAATGTGTTTTACTTGTTCATATGCCTGATTCACTTGTTCATAGCTCACACAGACTTGTTCATAAACTTGTAAAAAGCTACACCCATTGTAAGAACTTAACACTTGTTCACGACCGTGTTTTACTTATTCATTTGTTCATGACCCACACGGACTTGTTCATAAACTTGTAAAAAGCACACCTATTGTAAGAATTTACCACTTGTTTATGACTTATTTTACTTGTTCATATGCATGATTGACCTATTCATGGCACACATGGACTTGTACTTCTAGAAAGGACAGCCATCGTAAGAATTTACTACTTGTTTACAACCTTGGTTTACTTGTTCATATTCCTGATTGACTTGTTCATGGCACACATGGACTTGGTTGTAAAATTATAAAAAGGACACCCATCGTAAGACATTACTACTTGTTCACGATCCTGTTTTACTTGTTCATATGCCTAATTTACATATTCATGGTCCACATGGACTTGGTTGTTCATATGCCTTGAAATTACCCACTTAGAGACCACCTTGAATGACCATTACATCACAATATTGTCAATACATCAAAATATTGTCATATGTACAACATAAAACCTCTATGTTATAGTTTGACATTCAAGTTACAAAATCACATCACAATATTGCCATTGCCAGAAATAAGCTACAATCATTATGTATTCCTTTGTCCTTTAGCCTTGTCAAGCACTTTTGTCACGCTTCCTTTTCTCCTTCTATCTCAAGCTCTCCCACATTACTTGGACCAATCATTTTGCCTGTAGCTGTACAAATATTGACCGATTGTTGATCAGAGAAAAGTTGAAGAATGGTGAAGTGATGAATTATGATATTAGAAAGAGAGTTATGTTGAGGTACAATAAGAGGGTTTGTATAATGACCAACAAGGAAATTAAGAAGACTAACATTGAAGAGGCTTATTGGAGAAACTACACCATTCTTCCAGGAATCACATAGATGTACTGAGATTTGAAGCAAGGGTATTGGTGGCCTAAGATGAAGTGTGATGTGACAAAATTTGTAATGAAGTGCTTGACTTATTAGAGGTGAAAATTGAGCATCAAAAGCCTCTAAGACTACTTCAACCTTTATAGGTTCTTCAGTGAAAGTGGGACAACATTTCTATAGATTTCATTGTGGGTTTGCTAGAGACTACATATCTTCATAATGTCACGTGGGTCATTATAGAAAGATTGATGAAGTTGGTCATTTTCTTCCTATCCATATCGATTATAGCTTGAAGAAACTAGCTCAAGAGTATATGGACTTGATTGTTAGGTTGTATGGTATGCCCATAGATATTGTGTCAAACTATAATCCTAGGTTCACATTGAACTTTTATAAGGCATTACAGGAAACTATGGGTACTAGCTTGAAGTACAATATGGCTTATCATCCATAGACTGATGGTTAAATCAAGAGAACAATTCAAATCATTGAGGATATGTTGAGGGCTTGTGCCACTGAACTATTTGGTAGTTGGAATCAACATTTGTCTTTAGCAAAATTTTCCAACTATAACATATATCATTCAAGCATTTATATGCTCTTTTTGAAGCATTGTAAGATGAGGTGTAGATTGTCTCCCTATTGGATCAAGTTCAGTGAGAGGACTGTAATTGAATCAAACTTGGTACATGAAACTATAAAGAAGATTGAGATGATCTGTCAAAATTTATTGACCGTAAAGAGCAAACAAAAGAGTTATGTGGATAGGTGGCGTTGACCTTTGAAGTTTGAAGTGGGTAATCACATGTTCCTTAAGGTTTTTCCAATGATTGGTATTAGTAGATCTATTAAAGCTAAGAATTAAATCCTCGACCTTGGTTGTTATTCAAAATAAATAAATCAATTTAAATAATAATCATAATATAAAAAGAAAAAAAGTAAAAGATAAATATAAAAGGCTAAAGGGTCACGTGGCCTCTTTAATTTAAAAGCATGTCATGTGTTGCGTGGGTATTCCAATTCCTCACCATCTATGTGCTGGACAATGAGAGTGAGAAGGAGAGGATTGCCTTTTTTCTTCCTCTAGTCAGTGCCCTTCACCATTTCAACCTAGGCTTCTTAATTTAGGATCATTTAGGTAGCTAAACTTACTTCTTCTCATCAAACCCTCTTTATGAAAGTTGTTCCACATATTTTTATCTTTCAAATGAGTATATTTTTGCACTAATTTGAGTAAATTTTAAGGTTAGGTTTTTAGAGAGTTTTGACAATATATGACTATATATAGGTATTTGAGCACAAGCTTTATCACTCGAGAAAGGGGTGAATTGGGTGAATATAGAAATTTAAAAAGTTTAAGTAGTAAGAAGAAAGAGTTAAAAGAATATCACCAAACACCAAAGATTTATACTCATTTGGTCTAACCACTTGACTTATGTCTAGTCCTCATAAGCCTTCTAAGAATTCCACTATGATCTTAGCTTAAGGGTCTTGCTACCTTAGTATAAATCCAAGCTGGCAATCACTCAAGAATTTCACTACCCCCTTACAACATGTAATCATACAACCCTTTACTAAAGATCCCATTATTTTGAGTTACTGTATTTTGATATTTCAACTAAACTCTCTCAAAGAGTGAATTATCTAAACACTTAATGTGTAACATCCCGGAATTTTTAGGGTAGAATGAGTGTTGTACCCAAATATTTTTCAAGTCTAGATGAGGTATTGCATATGAATAGTCTGTAGAGGATTGAGAGACCTCACAATAATTGAAGTGAAATTCGGGGAAGAACCTAAGTGTAAAGAGGAAAAATTTTGCAATGTTTTAAGAGGAAATGCGGTTAGGTCCGAAAGCCCCGAAAATTCCTAGAAAATCCCAGTAAATAGTACATGGTGACCAGAATATGACAAAGTAGTCAAAATGATTTTTGGAGGTCCAAGGGAATTTTTAGTGAAATTTTGAATATTTCTATAATTTTGGCTGGACCAGGTTTTTGGCTAAAATCTAATACTATAAGATATTTAGGGACATCAATATTTTGAACTGAGATTAGAAAAAACTAGTACATTATTTTAGAGAATTTATGAAGTTGGTTGGAGTTAAGGAAAAAGTCCAGAGATTTCAGCAAAATTTGCTGAAGGTGGGTAATCATTGGCAAAATGGATTTTTAGAGAAAAATTATTTTTAGGAGTTCTAGATGTCCAAAAATTCTAAATTTTTTTACAGTAGCTATCTGGGAATTTTAAAGAACTTTTGGTAGATTTTGGGAATTTTTGGACAAGTACAAAAATTTCTAGAATTTTCTAAAATTCAGGCCAAAAGAGGTAATTTGGAAAATATAAGAAAATTTAGTGGGGCCCACATGGGACCCACAAGAGTTTCCACCTAAGAGGTTCTTGGTGGGCAAGAAAAGAGCTTCTAGATGGTGCCATATGTCAAGGTCAGATTGGCTTACACAAAAAGTTTGGGAAAATTACACCTAAGACTCAATAAATATTTGTATTTTGACCCTCTCAAAAAAGTATAAATACTCCCTCCTCTTCATTCTTCATGCAATTTTCCCCTCTCTTGACACACCCTTTGCCTTCTCAAAAAGCTGAGCAATCCAAGAGTAGTTAAAGCAATCTCAGCCCGGTCTTCAGTATAAGTAAGGTTCGGTTTTCTTCCTCTTTTGAATTCCTTTATATTCAACAGTTTTAGAGTTATTTTAAGGGGAGGTTCTGTCCAATTGGGATGGCATGGATAATGAATCTAAGGAGAGGTTCTATCCAATTATTCTGGCCAAAACAAGCCTTCCTAAAAGGAAGTATTGCCCTATTTTGTAAAACTATTATATCATTTCCTAGGGGGAGGTGTTATTCGATTGTCCCATACTAAGGATTCTAAAGGAGAGATGTTGCCCAACTGACATGGGTCTGGTTTGTTGGGAACATATAAGGGGAGATGCTGCCTAATTGTCCCAGTCTAGGCAGTGGGAAAGGGCCAGCAGATGGGACACATGCGCGATGGGTTGTATAGGATGTTCTATTGAGGGGTACTAGTGGGGAAGGATACGGTCCCAATAATGGGAAACCAAGACCTTAAGGGGTATAAGAGGGAAAGTACAGTAGTATACTATTAGAGGTAAACAGTAATGCCTTGTATTGTGGACTGTATAGGCATTACAAAGAGGCATACTAGTAATCCAACGACGTCATAAATAGTGAAACAGAGCCCATACAAAGTGCAAAGATTATATGGTAGTAAGAATCTCTACCATTAACCTGTATTGCTTTGATTTGTCTCTTGTTTGTTGTATGCTTGTATGCTATGTTCTAGTTGTGTTAACCTGTATGCATGATAGGTGTTACAAAATGTCACATCCCACTTTTATACCTTTTATCTACCTCAATGTGGCCCTTGGAACCACTAGTTACAACTGAAGGTTGGACAAATTATGGAAAATTTTTTCTCCCATCGCAACATATATGCGTTATGAACATCATAACATGGTTTATAGATAGTACACAGTACATTTGAAAACTTTGTATCATTTAATACTGCAGTAGCATACAAGTTAGTATCCAATATATATATCAATCTCTGAATATATGTATATACAAGCTAGAAGTAATATAGGAAACATAAACTATCAGGCTCACACTCTTTCCTTTTCCTTGCCTCCTATGAGCTTTCTTTGGGAAACCTTAGTAGCATAACCATAACCAGTAATAGTATGATGTAATGCATCTTATATTATATGCAATGCTCGTACTACTCCTCTAGTGCCCTCTCTCTCGGCACTTACCGTGTATAGAAAGTACGCATGTGACTCTACCTCTATCACAGAGCTAAGGCATATAAACAGGGAGTGATACATCTCATGTATAACATGCTAGCTCAACCAGAACACAGTTAATAAGCATCTAATAAACATCAGACAAGCAAAGCAATATAAGTAAGGTTGGAGGTTCTAGCTATCGAGTAGACCTGCACAATATCAGTGACCTTGCTTTGCTTTTGGTGTTGCATTGGATCACTTCTCTATAATGCCTAAACATATCACAATGTAAAGGCATTACTGTATGCTATTAACAATATACCACATACCCCTTTTCCTTTCACACATAGGACCCATGGTTTCTCAGTATCTAAACTACATCTCTCCCCCTTATCCATTGATCAGAACAGTTTGACAACATTTTCCCCTTAGAAATGCCCCAACAAAATTACCTAGGCCGAAACAATTGGACAACACTTCCCCCATAGAAATGCTCTAAGTCTAGGATGATTGGGCAGCAACTCCACTTAAAAATGCTATATGGGACAATTAGGCAGCACCTCCACTTAGAAATGCTATCCGAGACAATTGGGCAGCACCTCCCTTTAGAAATGCATCTCAGTCCAGGACAATTGGGCAGCACCTCCCCTTAGAAATTATCTAGACCAAGATAATTTAGGCAGCACTTCCCCTTTAAAAAGGCCCTAAGACTATGGAAAAGGAAAGGGATTTAAAAGTGGTCTCAAACCAGAACCGTACCTAGACCAAAGACTAGATCGGCGCCACTCAAACTTCCTTCGGACTGCTCACACTTTGAGAATGTCATAACTTCTTTATAGAGGGAGGATAGCACAGTTTGGAGAAGGAAGAGAGGGGGCTATTTATAGTTGTGATTTTTGGGTCCTTAGGTGTAATTATTTGAGTCTTTAGGTGTAATTTTTCTAAAACCTTTCATGTGGCACCTTCTCTCCTTGACATGTGTCATCTTCTAGAAGTTCTTGCCTTGCCCTCCAAGCAGTTGAGGTGGGGCCATGTTGGTGGGGCCTTGGGGCTCCCCTGACTTAATTTCTTTAGACAATTTCCTCTGTATCGGCCGGAATGTTGGGAAAATTACATAAAATTTTGTACTTGCCCAAAAATTTCTGAATTTTTTTCAAAACTTTCTAAAAATACCAAGAGGCTATCATAAAAATTTCAGGATTTTTGAACATTTAGAACACTTAAAAATAATTTTTCCTCAAAAAGTCCATTATACTTGCGATTAACCGATTTCAACAATTTTTTCTAATATATTTGGACTTCTGATTGACCTCCAAATTATTTTAAAAATCCTATAAAATAATATACTAATTGTTTCTAATCCTAATCCAAAATATTGAGGTCTCTAAATATCTTATATAATTAATTTTTGGCCAAAAACCCACCTAGGCAAAAAATCATTTAAAATATAAAAAATTCACTAAAAATTCATCGGACCTTCAAAAATCATTCTAGTCATTTTGTACTATTCTGGACACCCTGTTATATTTATTGGGATTTTATGAAAAATTTTGAGACTTTCGGATCTAACCGCATTTTGACCTGAAACTTTGTGAAAATTTTCCTCTTTACACATCTAGGTCATTCCCCATATTTCACTTCAATTGTTGTGAGATCTCTCAATTCTCTACAAACTAGGGCCCTCTGTTAATCCTGAATCCCTTATCTAAGGAGTTCAAAATATCAAGAGGTTACACTAAAACTCACAATTCTAATACAGAAGACTACAAGATGCTTTGAGACTTTTCACAAGATGATTGAGAGTTGAAGATGTGTGTTGAGAAGCTTATGACTAGTCCTTTTTACAGTTGATGAACTTCAAGAAAAATGGAATATATACAAAATTTTGATTTATTTTTTTTATTGTATTTGGACCTTGTTTCTTGCTTCTAGCCATTGCTGAGAATCTACAAATAGGTGTCCTTTATTTTGGTCATGGTAATTTGCAAAACAACTTTCTTAAAGTTTAGAGCTAAATAATAAAGCAAAATGTATGAATATATCTATTGGAAATAATCTAAAACAAAAAATCTTCCTAATTCTTAGCTATGGGTATCACGAGTTTCTCGCCTTGACTCGAGTAAGTAAAGTTCTGACACGAATAAGTTTGTGTAATATTGGATAAGATTACTCGGATGCATGCACTATCAAGTTAAATTTTACTCGGATAAGCGCTAAGATCTTGTTAGAAGTATGTGTAAATTTACTCGGATAATCTAAAGACTTATTCGAATATTAACTTACTTGAATAGGCTTTCAACTTATTGGGATAATCTTTTAGTTCAAATGCCACCAAATTTTCTTCGATGTTTACTTGAGTCAATAAATTCCTTACTCAAATAAGTGCTTATTCCAATAAGAATTTTATTTACTTGGATAAATATTAAGTTGCCAAATAAGATATTTAGACTGAAGTGTAATCATACTCAAATAATTAAAACCGTTACTCGAATAGGAACCTTTCCTATTCGAATAACTTTCACTTATAAATCCATTTATCTAAACTTTAACTTTACTTGAGTAACTGTAATTCTTAGTCGAGTAATTGTTTACTCGAAAAAAAAAATTTGCTTTACTTAAAACAAATACAGAACAAGCAAATTTCCTCAATGAACATGTTTGACTAAATAACTCTAATATACTTACTCAAATGAACATCATTACTTGAGCAATTTGGTTTACTCAAGTAACTTATTCAAATTACTAGATCTTGCATAAACTTTGATTAGACATTTTAAACACCATTTTGTTATCATCAAAACCATGTTCAACAAGGTAAAGGAACACTAATAGTTAATTTTAATATGTTTATAATTTTTATTTGGATGTTGTAAGAGTTTATAATTATTTGTTTATAAAATTAGTATATAAATTATTTTTGTATGATTTTTTTATCGATTAAATTTGAGTTAAATAATTTATTTGGGTTATTCGTGGTATTATTAAAGTTTTAATTAATCATTGAAGGCACCATTAGAACCACCAATTACATACAGAACTAAAGAACAAGAAACCATTGCCAAGCCTTGAATTATGGGTGCTTCAATAGGGGTGTCCGGTGGTGGCGATGGTGCCTCACACGTAGAGCTTGCTTCAATTTCGATTTGGAGAGAGAGAAGAAAGAAAAGATAGTAAGTAAAGGTGGAAACAGACTAAATCATTCGTCAGGGGCCTTTGGCCTGGCCTATTTTGGGCCTAGCCTTTTAGTAAAATAGGCCAGGTCTAGGCTAATTTTAAAGCTTGATTCCCAAGCTTTCAAATGAGTTTGTTAGGCCTTGCAGACAGTGTGGGCCTATTAAGTTATAACAAAAAAAAATCATTAGTGTCTCTTCCCTCATGGCCTTACCCACTCCACCCTTAGCCCAACCTAAATTCACATCTCCATATACCAAAACCTAACCCCTCTCTTTCAAGTTTCAGTCTCCACTTTTCAGAATGTACTCTCCGTTACCCACCACTCTACTAGTCGTTCATCATCACCACCAAATCACCATCATCCCCTTTCTCTATTGGCTATCGTCTCCTTAGAGAACATGCTCACCATCACCCATGGAGTCATAGTCCTCTATCCCTTGGCCGATATAGATATGCTCTCTTCAGAATGTACTCTCCGTTACCCACCACTCCACCAATCATCCATCGTCACCACCAAATCACCATCATCCCCTCTTTCTATCGACCATCATCTCCTTAGAGAACATGCTCACCATCACCCATGGAGTCACAGTCCTCTCTTTTTTCAGTCGATTGTTGCAAATCTCCTCTCCTCTTTCTAGTCTCCATGGCTGTCGCAGATCGCCTCCCCTCTTTCCAGTCTCCATGGCTATCGCAGATCTCCTCTCCTCTTTCTAGTCTACATCATCCGTTGCAGATCTGCTCTCCTCTCTCATCGACTCTGAATCACCGTCACTGACTTGGACCGTGTCTTCCTCGGTGAGGGCAACATCAAATCCACAACTTTGATTAGTATTTAATGTTGCGATTTGGACTCTCTCTTCCTTGACTTGGACTTTCTCTTCTTATGTGTATGCTTCTCATTTTCATTTTTTGCTGGATCTTTTATTTCTCGTTTTCATTTTCTTGTTACGATTTGTGTTATGATGTTCTCTGCTAGAGAGGTGAATGATTGGCGTAGTGCTTCTTGTTTGCTTTTTTTTGTACTTATTTGTTGATTTTTCCTGCCTCGATTTGTGTTTTCTTTGTATCTTGTTTTCTTTTACTTTGATTTCCATTGATAATTTGTTTTTGCTATTCTTTGTATCTCCTTTTCTTTTGCATTGATTTCTTGTTCTTTGGTTTATTCATTTGGTTTGCTTTCTCCTGCTTCGATTTGTTTTTGGGGCATGCTTCTTGTTTGCAGCATGTCTAAAATATTAAGACATTCTTTCTATCATATTAAATTGTGTTGTCTAAAAGCTAGATCTTTGATATTGACATGAGTTGCAAACCGTGTTTGTTGTCTAAAATATTGGACCATAGCTCATAACAAGTTTGCGGTCATTTGTAGTTGATAGCTATGTTCTTGTGTCGAGGTCATTTATGCTTTTGAAATTGAGCAATTATCTGGAAGAACAAGGTTTTAGTTTTTGTAGAAAGGATGGAATTTTATTGAATGATTGTTTTAGTTTTAATTTTTGCTTGGTGTCCTAATGCTAAAGCTGCTAACTTTCTGACCATCAATGCATTTTCTGTGGTAATCCATTATATATTGTGTTATGAGATTTTGTTGTGAATGTTTCATCCTTCACCTTTGAAAAGCAAACAGATCCACATAGCAAGACTAATTTGGTGTAAGATTCTAGCATTTTTAGTTGTAAGTGGTGATTATATTTTGTTGTGATCTAACAATGTTTATTTTTTTCAAGGTGTTGGAATAAGAAAGTATGTTAAGGATAAAGGATGGTCTAAGTAAATTATTGTAATTATAACTGAAAATTTTGTTTGTTGTATCTGGTTTTAATTGTTGATTAATTTTAACCTTTAATCCAATCCAAGCTTTTTAACAGGCCACAGTCAGGCTAGGCTCAAGCTTAAAAAAGGGCCTATGACAAGCTTCAGGCTAGGCTCAAGCCGCCCTGTCACAAAACAAGCTTGGCTCGTTTCCACCTTTTTTTGTACATAAAAGGGGCCAATGCCCAAAAACTAATTATCTATTCTCAGAGGAAAACATCGTCCCTCCTAATCATCTAACAAAATTGCCTCTAATTCTTTTGGTGGAGTATTCCACTCTCTATACTTCTGTGGCAGCTGCAGTCACATAGAAGCCAACTTGTGAGCAACTTGGTTCCCTTCTCTGTAAACATGTTGAATTTCTATCTGCCATTCCTCCCTAATTAACTGCTGGATTTCATCTAACAAAACCGTACAGTTCTTAACGCTTTGCTTCAGATTAACCGCATCAACTACAATGCGAGAGTTGCACTCAACCTTAATTCATCTAAACCCCATCCTCCAGCCCAACTTGAGTGCTTCTAGTATAGCATGAACCTCCACCTGTTTCAGCAAACTCACAGTGATACCCAAAGATAAGCCTTTTAACCACTCTCCTTCATCTCCCAACTCTAGCACACCCAGCACCATGATGAATCTTCCACGTACCATCTACATTTAATTTACACCAGCCTTGCTTTGGTGGACACCAGGCAACATATTCTAATCCGCCTGTCTGAACTTTGAATAATTCTCCCACCTCTTTTACCTTATAAGAGCTGATAAAGTCTTTAATTCTAATTTCTAGTTGAAAGGGCTCTCTGAAGTCATCATCATGTAGCCTTGCATTTCTCCATCGCCATAATAACCAGCAGCCCACAGCAAACACCTCAGGCCAGAAACCATCTTCAGTAATTTTCCCATATAGTAACAGGTTAATCCGAAGCTAATTTAACCAGTTAGCCAAAAAGAAACTGAACCAACCTTCCCTTGGTAATAGCTTTATCCACGCCTGCTTTACTCCTGGACAATCCCACATTACATGTAATTGTGTTTCCTTTTCCAAATGACAGGAATTACAGAACCCAGAGTTACCATCCTATTTGCTTGTTATCTTCAAAGTGGGTAGCCTTCCATGCAACATCATCTACATATGAACTTGGATTCTCTCTAGAACTTGCAGCTTCCACACTGATTTCCACTTATTCCGTCCATTTAAGTCCTTCGGTTTTTGCAGCCATTTATATGTACTTGCCACTGTAAAGTCACCACTAGATGAGGGCTTCCAGATCTTTGACTTCTGATTCCTACCATCTTTTTCAGTCAACACATTCTCTTGAAAGATTCCCTGAAGCTTTACCAGTTCTTTCCACAATTTCAAATCACTTCCTTTAGCAATCAAGTTTCCTGGCAGAACAACTCCCCTCCCATATTATCTTCCAGCACTTGAACCCAGAGACTTGCTAGCTTTTCTTGCATTCTCCAGAGCAGCTTGAGTAGGAAAGCATCATTCAATGAGAGCTAATGATTTAATTCCTACCCCTCCGTTTTCCTTAGGCTTACATAAACTATCCCAAGCAATCTCATGTCTTCGTTTTACTTCATTGTTTCCCCCTCAGATAAATTGTCTTTGGTCTTTCTCGATGCTTTCAATCACTCCATGAGGTAATCTGTCATGTTGCATGGGATACAAAACCATAGCACTAGTTACAGATTTCACCAATGTCATTCTTCCCGCTAATGATAGACTTGATGCTTGCCACCCATTAAGTCTCTTCTTCACCCTTTCCACTATTGCTGAATATTTATCTCTTTTTCTTCTTGGTTGCGATATATTTGCCCCAAGATATCTTCCAAGTTCTTGCACTTGTCGAAACTTACACTTTGCACAAATCTCCTTTCTGGTATGGGGATTGACATTTAAGGAGAAATAAATCAGAGACTTTTCTTGGCTCACCGCATTTCTTGAAACATCTCCAAAATCCTGCAAACATTTAGAAATAATTTCTATTTGGTTAACATTAGCTTCTGCAAAAATAACAAGGTCATCAGCAAACATCATATGGGATACAATTGGACCCTTCCTCCTCGCTCTCATTCCCTTCCATTTTTTCTCTCTCATTAAATCCTAGATCATATGGGTGAGTTTTTCCATTCCAAGCACAAAGAGATATGAGGATAGGGGGTCTTCTTGCCTGAGCCCTCTTGTGGTACAAAACTCCTCTAACTTCTCTCCATTCCACAAAATACTTGTTGAAGATGTTTTGATACAACTCATGATTAACTTGATCAATTTCTCCGGGTACTTCAACTCTTGAAGTATTTTTTCCATGAAATCCCAACTTATCCTATCATAAGCTTTTTGGAGATCCACTTTGATTGCCATAAAGCCTTTTTTCCCTCTCTTCCTTCTCATTGAATGTATCATTTCATTCGTGGATATTCCTTCCCGAGACAAAGCTAACTTGATAAGGAGAAACAAGGTTTGGCATAAGCCTTTTGAGTCGCACCACTATGATCTTTGACAGGCATTTATAAATGACATTACAAAGGGAAATTGGTCTTAGTTGCGACACTTTTTCTGGATTATCGACTTTAGGAATCAAAGTGACTAATGTAGAGTTAATTTTTGAAATCACTTTTGGATTTTGCCACATATTCCTTACCAAATTAACTACTCCTCCCCCAACAATTTCTCAATTTCTTTGAAAAAATATAGTAGGAAACCCATCCAGCCCCGGGGCTTTCAACCCTCCTATATTGAACATTGCCTTTTTTATCTCTTCTGCAGAAATGTCTCTTCCAATATCATTCCATTCTTCTTAGTTCACTTCATTCCAAACATGTTTT
>JBAGKO010202926.1:0-13828 GCA_037177275.1 Acacia concinna
ACAATCACATCTAAAAGGTATTCTCTTACTACTCGGTCTAAACGTCTATGATAGATCCTCTATCGGGATTAGAAAAAATTTTTCCGCTGCGTTGTATGTTCTAATCTCAACATAGGGTCCATTCAAAGTTGTCAAGAACTCTACAAACCCTTTCTCAATGGAGTAGAAATTACATGGGTAATTTTCCTTCCAAAATTTCTCAAACAGAACAAATATTGAATGATATTTCTAAGGAGATTTCTTTGGATGGTATTCTAGATACAGTTTAATTACAAGTCTTTCAAGATACCAAGCATCACCTTGGAGTTTCTTTATGGCTGTGAAGCAAGTTTTTGGGCTCAAAGAGCTAAGATAAAATGGATTGCAGAAGGGGAAAGGAACACTGCTTATTTCCATTCAGCCGTAAATAAGAGATCATCTTCAAACTTAATTAGAAGCCTGCTTAAACCAGATGGCCAATGGACGTCGGATGAAACTAAGTTGTCTGAAATGGCTTTATCTCACTTTCAGAGTTTATATAAAGAACCGCATCAAGTTACAATAGAAGATATTTTGGCTAGTTTTCAACACCTACCTATTCCTTCCCTATTATTTGATGAAATTGATCAATTGATGATGCCTTTATCTAATCTTGAATTACAAAATGTAGTCTTCAGTCTCCCAAAAGACAATGCCCCAGGTATTGATGGCTTCCATGCTCATTTCTTCCAAAAACACTGGGATCTAGTAGGTTCAAACATAATTTCTATGGTAAATATTTTTTGGCAGACAGAGTATTTACTCAAATCGATGAACAAGATTGTCATTATTTTACTGCCGAAACATGAAAGACCACAAGACTTCAGGGACTTTAGGCCAATTAGTCTTTCTAATGTCTCATCTAAGATTATTTCTAAAGTCCTAAGCAATCGCCTCAAGGCTTCTCTATCTAGACTTGTTTTTTAGAATCAATGTGTTTTTTTGAAGGGGGGACTAATTTTAGATAATATCCTTCTAGCATCTGACCTAATGTCTCAAATTCACTCTTCAAGGACAGGAAGGAAGAAAATTGCAACTCTTAAGGTAGACTTCTCCAAAGCTTTTGATAAACTCTTAGAATTTTATCATAGCAATTTTAAGACGCGTGAATTTTCCTGAGAAATGGGTGAACATGATTAGTCTGTGTTTATCAACTGTACAATATCAAATTCAATTTAATGGCAAATTAACCAATGTTGTGTTGCCTAACAGAGGAATCAGATAAGGAGATCCTCTATTACCATATATCTACATCTTGACAACCAATATCCTTTCTTGCATGATCTCCAATTTAGAATCATCAGGAATTTAGAAAGGAATTAAAATTTGCCAACAAGCTTAACCTATCTCTCATCTATTGTATGCCGATGATTCTCTATTCTTTTTTGAAAGTAATGTTACAAACATATGTTCTATTAAGATGGTTTTGAACATGTATGCTATGTGGTATGGACAATATTGGAACAAGTCTAATCCTTTTCTTATATTCAACCCCAATGTTTCCTATTCTCAAAAGACTTCCTTGTCCAATTTATTGGGGCTTAGATTTGAATCAAATTTAAGGAAGTATCTTGGCACTTGGATTGACCCAAGCCGAAATAAAGATTTTCTTTATCAGCAAGTCATTAATTATGTGGAGAAAAGAACTAGTGCATGGAAGTTAACCTCCTCTCACAAGCTTCAAGGCTCACTTTGATTAAATCCATATTGGTTGCTGTAAACACCCATGTGCTTTCATGTATTAGTCTTCCACATTATGTTTGTGATAAAATTGACTCTCGTTGTGTGAATTTCTTCTGGGGAACTAATAGTGATAAAAGAAAGATTCATCTGCTTCGAGAAGACCTTCTTTTCAGCCAATGGATAATGGTGGATTAGGCCTAAAGCCTTTCAAATTGGTAAATAAGGCTCTCCTATCCAAGCAACTCTGGCAAGTTCTTTTAGTAGAATCTTCATCTCTTATTGGGAAGACTTTAAAAATCAAATATATTGATCTCAATTCTGACTCAATAATCAAGTTACCTTATAATTCTTCCTAGATATGGAAAGGTATTGCAAAATGTTCAAATCTTAATCTAGATAAATTGCAATGATAGGTGGGTAATGGATCATCTATTCCGCTCAACCACATATTATGGTGGCCGATGCAGTTGGATCATGACTCAATTGGCTTAGTCAATCGAGTGGATGATCTGTTAATGCATGTCCGATCTCTTTGGAATCCTGTCAGATGGAATCATTCATTGGTTTATGATCTCTACCCCTAAAGTTGCATAAAAGATTATTAGCATTCCTCTATCTTTCCTAAATACTCAGGATAAAATATTATGGAATTGTAATAGTTCTGGTTTGTACAAAGTCAAGGATGGTTTTCATCTTTTGCTAAATCAACAATCTAGGCCTCAACTTATTGATAGTGCACTTTGGAAAATGATTTGGAAGCTTCCTTTTATGCCAAAATTTCTTTTGCTGATTTGGAAATTACTTCAGAAAGCCCTTCCTACTGTGGATACTCTCCAAAAACATCATATGAATGTCAGTAGCTTTTGTCAGTTTGGTTGTGACATAGTAGAATCTTTGGCTCATATTTTCTTTCATTGTCCTCTGGCAAAAGCTGTTTGGTTTGGTTTGTTGGATATAAGAATTCCTTCATTAGATTCTTCTCCATTGTTGTCTTGGTTCAAGGAAACCCTCCTTCATCTTTGCCAATCTAATGAATTAGGTCTTTTACATGTGATGATTTTGACAATTCATGCTATATGGTCAAATAGAAATGCAATGTTGCATGGAAAAAGACCAACTCCATATATGATCATTCAGGAAGTCAGAGGTCTTCAATCAATGGAAAAATTGGCAGGTCAGGTTATGGTGAATAATATGGTCATTAGGACAACATCTTTTTCCAATTAATCATATGAATAATATTGTCCCAGCTCAATGGAATATCATTGTGCACCACTTCAAGAAAATGAAGGGTCACTTCTATGAATGTTATATCTATCATCAGGATTCTTTTATGATTCAATTTTTATGGAAGAATATAGGGAGCCTGAGCTCTACTTTTTATGCTAGATGTTTGAGAGCGGCTTTACTTTGGATCACCAGCTCTCAGCTTCTAGAACATCAGGATGTCCTCATTTGGCTATCACATGTGTTAACAAAGCATTCTTAGTGCTTCCACCAAACCAATCTTCGGTTAATAGCATCACATGGCATGAAATTTTTGCTCTTACGAAGGATTTTCATATGCAGCCTATTCATGCCGTTCTTCTTTCGGTGTATTTTATTTATTTTCATCAATTTGTTTGTAGCATTTGCTTCAGTGCTTTGTAGACTTCTTCTTTTAATTAATATCATTTTGTCTTTTTATCCCAAAAAACAAAAGTCTCATATATGCGACTGTCTCAATCAATGTCTGCAATTAATAGATCATCGTTACTTAATAGTGCTAATCTATGTCTGGTCAATGTTGGGGACATATATATGAGAGGCATGGCTTAAGAACAGCATTTTAACACAACAATAATAATAATGGAGATCGATAACGACCCAACTGATGATACCACCACCTTGTCTCCGCAAAGTTTTTTTTTTTTAATGCCTAGTACTATTATTAAATAATTATATGATATTATACGTACCCATATATAGGTAATTGGAATCAAATAAGTGAGAGGACTTTATATTTGTAAAATGAAAAATGTTATACTACTAATTATAAGCAAAGTACAAAAAATCGAACCGGCTAAAGAACCGGTCACAATATAGATTTGAGGTTCAAAGGGTTCAACCGAGTCAGACCGGGGGTTGAACCGGCCATTAAACCGATCATATTAAAATATTATAATTTACTTGACAATGATAAAATACAAAAAAAATTTAAAAATATGAAAGTATAAAATATGATATTATTTAAATTTTGAATTAATGGGGCCTATTTATTTTAACAATAATAAGACTTATTCTTGATAAATGTGTAGATTATATTATTTTCTTTCAACCACCTAATATATTACTTTAAAATTCAAAACAAAACAAATGGCAGAAGTAGAGTGCAGATGCGCAGAAGAAAACAAAAAAAAAAATCTCTCATTTAATCGCTTCACTTACCACTCACCTACCACCACCAGCCACTTCGTCCTCTGATCTCTCTCTCTCTCTCTCTCTCTCTCTCTCTCACAGTCATCAACTCTCCTCGCAGGCTCGCAGGCTCCATCCTTTGATCTCTCTCTCTCTCTCAGTCTCCTTACTCCTACTCTCCGACCTCTGATCTCTCTCTTAGTCTCCTTACTCCTACTCTCCGACCTCTGATCTCTCTCTTAGTCTCCTTACTCCTACTCTCTGTTCTCTGATCTCTACTCTCCTAGTCCTTCCCATCTGGACCTTCGACCCATTCTCCCACAGCTTCTCCGTCAGACTGGACTTGGGTTGCTCCTCACCATCGCATCAGCCTGAGCTATCGGTGTCGGTGGTGACCGCTGGTAAGTGGTGTGTGAGCATGTGTGAGTATGTGGTCTGTGGTGGTGTGCCTCGCCATCTGTCATTCTTCCTTTTTCACCGCCGGTGTCGGTCTATGGTAGTTCGTGGAATTTTTTTTTTCAAGACTCAACTGAGTCGACTCGGATTTGGCCGAGTCGACTTGGCCACCGGTCATCTCCTTCAACCGGACCGGACTGGGATCCGACCGATCGGTCCAATCCGATTACTTGTTCCATGATTATAAGGGAGTTACCCCTTATTTGAATTCAACAATATTGGAATACCAAGTAACAGTTGAAACATACTTTAGTTTTGAGTGAAATCTTAATTACCTCCACTACTTCTTGTTAATGTCTGGATCAATTATAATTAAGCCATATCCTTCATAATAATTAATTACTATAAGACGGGCCTAGGCTTCATTTAAATATACTACATTTGATCCTGATTATAAAATTGTGTTGACTTTTTTTGGAGAGATTAAAGAAGATAACTAAGTTATTTAATAATATCATATCTAGTGTATTATTATATTATATATCAGTTTATAAGTTAGATAAAATAGTTTGAAAAAAACGATAAATTTAAATGATTTAAAATAATTTAATTAGTTTTTTTAAGATTATAAAAAAAAAAGTCGACCGAAACTGAATGTATTTTCATTTTTCTCGCACATATATTAAATTGACAGTAGATCATGAGTTTATTATTCTTTGCGGCACTGGATGGGATGAGATTAACAACAGGTCACAATGATATATTAAAGGGTTAAGCAGTAAAAATATACATATGATTATTTTTAGGAGCATCCAGCCGTAAATGTTTTTTTGGATGGAAAAGTTGACATGTGGTTATAAAATAAGAGTAAAAGTAGACATGTGATTATAAAATAGGAGCAAAAGTCACATATGCCGTTAAAATCAAAATGTTGACTGTTAAATATAAATTTGTTTATTAATATTGATGACCTAAATGGTGATTTGGCTTTAATTTATAATTTTGAAGGCTAAAAATCTCTAAATCGGCTTTCTCGTTTTTGCATTCCACTAATTGTCTCCAGTTTTACCTCCTCCTTCCCAACTTTTAACTCAAAGTGCCTTTAGATTTTCCACCCAACTTATCTAATATAAACCGATTTGGGGATTCCTCACCTTCAAAATTATAAATTTAAATAAATTATTATCTAAGTCATCAATATTAGTAAAAATATTTATATTTATCGGTCAAAATTTTGACTTTAACGGCAAATATAACTTGTACTCCTATTTTATAATCACATATTTACTTTTACTCCTATTTTAAACCACATGTCTACTTTTACACTGAAAAAAAAAAAACTTATTGTTGGCACACTCCTAGAGAATAATCACATATACATTTTTCCACCTTAACCTTGTATTAAACAAGTGTTTGGGGGATGTAGAGTGTGAGAATATATATATTAATTTTGAAAAAAATCGTAGTGGAGAAAAAATGATCAAAGTTGAAAAGTGGTCTACATTCAATTATTCAAAATGCATGAAATGTTACAAGTAGTTCATTAGGTTTTATGTAATCCAATAGCTGGGGTGCATTAATTTCCAAAGCATTGCCAGAAATCTAAAAGTAAATATTCTAATTTCCCAATACATTAACAGAAACAATATCGTTATCAAAATCACAAAATCTACCACCATCCCGAGAAAATTAATAGAAAGACATGGTAGACTCGATTTTTCGTAGAGTACCACAATACAAAAATGAAGAGAATATTTACGAGGGGACTCGCAAGCGTAATGGTGGAAGGAAGTCATATTCCTAATATAGTCCTGATCTGATCAGGAGGATGCCTTGCCAATGACCTGGGGTCAGGATACTTATTCTTGGGATCCATAATTGCATTGTAAATAAGCTCATAAGCTTCAGCCAGTGACCTGGCCACACCGACACTAGCCTCGGAGCGCAACTGTGGAACCAGCATCTGCTCAAATTCCGGCAATGAGTTCTCACTTCCTAAAATAAGACCAAACAGAGCTTTTAAATTCTCTGAAAGATTCGCTGGACTCGTGTCCTGCATCTCTGCCAATGGGACTCCAACCATTTCCTTGTCACCTTGTTTGTTGTGCATAGAGTTCTGGAAGTGGGGCATCTTTTGTGACAGCCCACATCTGTTTAATATGGCGTCAACTTCTTTGTCCACGAGTACGCGCAGGTGGTTCTCGATCATATTTCCAAGCCTTCTCACGTAGTCATCGGCGACGTCATGTCCCTCTAGAGGTTGTTTAATAGCACACAGGCAGTTGATGAGAAATATCTTGGATGGGGTCTCAGTAGTCTGCCAAAAGAACACATTAGACACGTGATGAAACTTGTATATATATACACATATATATATCACAAACCAGTAAGTCCACATTGAGTTTCATTATGTTTTAAGCTCCACCATTAATTTCCTCCACTTTATTGGTCCAAACCATATCCTATTTTCACATTAGAGCACGGGACTACGTTAATTTACATTTGAGAAGTGACAATTAACTTCAAGGGACACTTCTGCCAAAAGTGCAGAATAATTAAGTTTTGGTTTCAGTTATCCCGACAAAATTTAGCAAGATAAAGAGTGAGGACCTGGGAGGATAGAGCAGAGCCGCTTGTTGACAAGATTGCATCAACTGAAGATTTGCTAATTTGGCTAGAGTCAGAACTAATCCTACTCCTTCTTGATGAATGCCCGACACCCTTGGACTTGTGAGCTTCTGCGGCTTGCTCACACATCTGCAATAGACAGGAAGCTATGATATACTATGATTTCATTAAAGTCAAAGCCAGTTCAAGGTTTCTTGAAATGGACCAGGGCCAAGACAAGCCCCCGGCAAAGTGGGCTTACAGAGAAAACAGGGTAAAATTTAGTGTGATGTGTGAAAGGTGAGTACATTCTCCAACAGCAGAGTTTAGCTTAGCTGAACCAGGAAGAAAATCTTGGGATGTTTTAAATTAAAAGGAATTTCTAGGAATCGAAGGCAAGGCTACATACAAGTCTTTACTATCTTACAAAAATCTTCAAAGACAATCGACATCACAAAGGAAGCTCAAATTTTGAACCACTAAAATCATTTTTGTTCCACGCCTGCAAACAAATAGTAACAAGTCCAGGTGCCAGATTGACAGATGGAAATATGCACCTGAATTATTGGATCCAGTATCGCAGATATAACTGGATCAAAAGGAGGCTTTTTGCCAGAAGCAGGAACCATCATGCTGTTATAGTTATCAATAATTTCAAGAAGGAGAGATACTCCTTCCCTTACTGCTGGAGGAGGGGAAAGATCAACAGCAACAAGAGGGGGATATCGCAAAAGCTTTTCTCCACGACCTTTCAAAATATCAAAAAATGTTTTCTGAGCAGCATCCTTCAGCAACCATATTGTATTACAAAGTGCAGTTTCTCGCCCAAGCAAATCTGAAATCTGTATGAGCATATGAAGTTAATACAAAAAATATGTATGGAACCAGCACTAACAAAGGATAAAAATTTTGAAGACAACTCACAGTGTAGCTATAAAATTCAAGAGTGTTGCTCAGTTTATAAGAGACAATCAGATTTGGTTGGGACTGCAAAACTTGTTCAACTCTCACTTTAAATGGCCGGCAAACTCCCTCAAAAATTCTATCCAGAACAAATGTCAAGTCAGATTCTGTCTTCACAGAGCCATTCTCAGACCTCTTGGAGAACTGATCCGCTGTTGGTCCAGAATCCACCTGAGTGTCCGGATCAAGTAACATAAGTAAAAGTTCGCGTTCAGATGCCAAGGCCTGCATGTAGGTGCAAAACAATAAAATTAAGATATGTGAGCAATAAATACTGTAGTAAAAATCCAACAATGGGAGTGGCCTCAAGCATTCACCCACCAGACATTCATGACAGACTCATACAGTCATACCTGATGTAACCAGCCAAGCATATCACCCACATATCGTAATGGGTCATGAGCATGAACCTCAATAGGTCGAGGCATTCCACCAGGTCCTCCACGGGTAAGAGCACTTATGAATCTTCTAAATAATGCATTATGTCTCATATTGGCCACCTATAAAAACAGAAATTGGTATCTTATGATGCACAAACAAAGACAAAGGCAACTTGATATTCAATTCAAATAGAACATTCTTTAAACAACATTAGCTTCTAATGCGAGATTTGATCTGTGAAAATCATTAGACAGCAGAGGCAACAACTTTCCAAAAATCACATCTTCAGTTCAAAGTTGGAATATTGCCGGATTTAAATCCCAATGAAAATTAGACTTTTCAAGAGTAAATCAAATTGATCAGTTGTATAATGGAATTACCTCTTCTGCACAATACTTGAAAAGGACAGGCCTTTCTCTAAGGCAGCATACAGCTATTTTTAGGAGCTCACCAATTTCTGGATTGTCAGTGTCACCCAACTTTCTACATTCTGCCTGAACCCACCTATAGGTAAAATTTACAAATAGTTGTATATCATCAACTCAGCCAATCTCCATAAGAAAACAACTTTCAAGATTCAGCAACATGGGGGTAATTTCCAGAAGGAGCTTAATCTTTGACAGCCATTTCAATATCACATGCAGCAATCTCTCTTCTTTTTGGCCAGCCACGTGCAGATGTAAAATTTATTTATAAAGGATCAATTTACCATTTATTAATTAAATTAACTATGCTAACACGTTATTTATATCCCATAACATTTCCAGGGGAAATATGAGCTTTTTAGCTCATTAGCTACCCACTTAAAATAAATTAGACTCTTTTCACATCAAACCTTTACAATTTTAACAAAGCTCCTATCCATTCTCTTTCCAATTATTCTTAAGAATACCTCTTCTATAATGTCCAAATAAATGTTCTTAACAAAGATTTCGCCAACAAAGAAATCACTGAAACATGGGATTAATGACTGCCTGAAATGCCAAGTTCTCATGGATTAGTGTTTTTTTTTTAGTGAAGATCGTATGGTTATTATTAAAGTGGGGGAATCTTCACCTGCACAAGCGCTCATAAGCTCCTTCTTGGTACACAGCCATCATATCCATCAGCTCTAATCCAGCACGCTGAAATGAAATTCTTTAAGTCAGTAAAAAATGATATATTATTTTTAAAGACAAAGCGGCAGGAAAATAATAGAGAAAAATTCCTGACTAAGATCAGCACAAAGTAAAACTGCAGAAGTATGGAACATATAACAAATATTGACAAAAAGAAATGGAAGGGCATGGTTTTGTTCTTTAGTTCATTGGCTATGAGGCTTATCTTTTATCACAACAAGAAATGAAACGACATAGCTCATCCAACCCAAGAGAATAGCCCATGATGCAGAAATTAAAATATCTGTATGACATTAAAATTATTGAACAAAAATTAAAATATCTGCATCAATTATTATTATTGAATTTCAACATATATTTCAGGTGAAAAGTATGATATTGGGGTCCTTGATAAAAATATATAGCGAAGATGGAAGACCATAAAGGTATTTAGAATTGAGAAAAGATACATTTAAGATATTTACATTGTTTTTTTCCAAAAAACAATATCAAATGTGCATTTGATTACGAAGTGTGTTAAATGTTGCATGCAGCTCAGAGTGAAAATGGAGGCAGAGACAGAAATGGAAAAATTACCTGATGATGTGTCCTAAGCAACACTTTGCAGTTAGCATGAATTTCTTGGACATGAGACAGTGCTTTGAAAAAATTTTCATTAAGTTCTTCATCTCTAAGTGCGCTTATCTGTAGAGGATCAACAGTGTATCGTAAGCATGAAGATGGCATGAGCATGTCATATTTGAATTACAAAATGGCAGTTCAGCCTTTGCAAAATATGAAACAATAAGTTAAACCTCTTCAGGAGAGAGCTGATAATCACGTAGGAAACATGACACAATCTCTTGCCTTAATGTGGTAGTTTCAAGTTCTTGTTTGAGCCTCTCTGTGGTACTGATAATGTCACCCGTGGTATCACTACAACTATTCAAGGCTTTTGATATCCTGTAAAAAGTTTGAACCTTGATCATTTTTAGCAAATGTATCCTAAAGAGAATATTGTGACCAAATAATGAATAAATTCAAATTGAAGAATAATATAATAGGAGTTTAAAGGTAAGCTTAATATCATAAGAGGGTAGTATACTAATAGCATTGTCAAAGTGATGAACAGAGCATCACTCAAAAGTCAAAACCTAATGTTCCTGAAGCGTCAATCCTCAAACTAAAATTTTAATGGCATCGTTAGAATGAGTTGCACTGGTAACCAAAACTGCAGATTCAAAACATATTATTTCACTTCAAACTCAAATTGAATCCCTTGTCCAAACTGTAGTTAACTGTCTGATACACTTGCTATCATGGAAACCACAGGTCCAAAGGTAAAATTTAATATGGCAAGAGGAAAATTCTAATGTCCTAACAGCTTCATCAGAGTAATGAACATAACGTCAATCATAAATCAATACTCCTGCAGTTGCTGTGCCAAGCAAAATTTCTCTCGCATACATTAGCTACATAATCCAAATTTATCTCTCGCACTATTTAGTCCCCAAAATGGTGTATGAAAATTGTGAATTGCCGCAAGGGTAGCATCTCTCTACTAACCATTGGCCAATATAATCAAAGATTTAAAAGTGATAGAAAATTCAAACCTGTCGGAGCATTCAGCAACGGCATTCACCTCTTCCTCCACGCGATCCAAGGCCTGAAAATGCAATCAAGAAAGAGACGCACAAAGGAAGTTGGATCAGAACAATGCAAGCAAGTGAAATGCAGAAGAAGCTGTAGCATCGGCAAAGTGCTCATCACCAGTTGGACGACGTCGGAGGCAGAGAGGAATTCGAGGTTGAGAGAGAGAGAACGCTTTTCGATGGTGGAACGGAGGTTGCGGCGGGATTGAGGAGTGTTTTCAGTGTAGAAGGAAGAGAGGGTGGGTGTTGAGGGAGGAGAAGAGAGCGGAGGGGCTTTACTCCATGGCCCTTCCCTCTTTTGTCTCTTTTTGTCTTTTAAAGAGCTCTAAAATATTTTTTTTGTGGTTCTTTTATGACTAAATTCTATATAAAATGAGTAACATTTTGATATATTATGGGCGAAAAATGGATCTATTTTTAATTTTTTATTATTTTTTAAAGTTAAACAGATCCGTTTTTCGCCCATAATATATTAAAATATCACTCATTTTATGTAGAATCTAGTCATAAAAGAACCACATAAAAAAATATTTTGGAGCTCCCCCAAATTAGAGGACAAGGAGGGGCCAAGGAGGGAAGGGCCATGGAGGAAAGCCCCTCCCAAGAGATCAGGCGTGTGAGTCCTGGATTCCAAGACCTTCTTCAGCCTCCGAGAAAGTCCCGGCGCCAATGTGTCTTTCGGTCATGTCTTCATGATTTAGAAAAGGGGGCAAAAATGTCTATCAATTTTTATTAGATGAGTACAAGCACCATAAATTTTTGGAAAAATGACATTTAAATACCACTTGAATTTTCAAAACCTAAAAAGGCTATTAGCATTTCTAAAAGACAACAAGGTACTATGGACCAAATTGAGTTTTTTTATTTTTTCGAAGGGAAAAGTGGTACGGAAACTAGTGAATTCCATTACTCTTATGAGTAATCTCATTACTTTTATAGCGAAAAATCACATCTCTCCTTTGTTTTCCAAATTTGCTAAAGTGAAAAATGATTCGGAAACTGGCAAATTCCATTACTCTTATGGGTAATCTCATTACTCTTATAGCGAAAATGCCCTCTCTCCTTTGTCATGGGCATATTTCTCTCTCCTATGTCACTATGCGTCAGTATCAGTGTAGTGTTAGATGAATAGTAACAGTAAATAGTGATAGAAGGAGAGAGAAAAACGGAAATCATAGAATTGTAGCGAATTCCATTACTCTTATGAGTAATCTCATTACTCTTATAGCAAAAATCTTGATACTGTTCACATCCAAAATTTGAAAACACAGATCCCTCCCTTCGGTTTTTGATATTCTAACAGACTTTTTGGGGTCTTGAAAATTCATATGGTATTTAAATGCGATTTTCTCTAAATTTTTATAGGGTGTAGAAATGCCTATGAATTTTAAAAAATGAGGCAAAAATGTTACAACCATTAACTTACCAAAACGATATTATTTTTTTAAGTTAGTGAGGCCCACAACTTTATTTTTTATAGGGTTAAGGAGAAAAAAATGCTCATGAACTTTTTTTCATATTGGCATCTAGTGCCCTAAGCTTTTGTAGGGTACAAAAATGCCTATGAACTTGATTATCTACATTAACAATTATAGTATCTATATTAACAATTTGTTTCAGCGTCAGAACTACAATGATTGACCACGGGCAATGTCACCAACTATGCAGCGACGGTTGTCACCTCTTGCCACAAGCACAAGAGCTTCGACAACTAGCAAATGTTAGAGATTTTTTTATTAAAATAAAATCTAAGGGTATTTAGATAATTTCATAAAATTTTCAAGATTGTAAAAATTCTAAATAAGTAAAAAAAAATTCAGATTCCTACTGAATGATTCATTTAGAATTTTTACATTTCAACACATTGGATTGCCTCTTTCACTTAGTATTTTTCTGGGATTTTCTCTAATTTTTTTACTGACATTATTTTATTGGTTACCTGTCATTTTATATCTATGAATGAAAAAAGGTATTGTAATGGGATAATATAGATATGAGATAACATTGACTAAAAGTTCGCAGTCACTTTCACACCCCATGAAAATTTATGATGTTAGATGTTCATTTGAAAAAAAAAAAGTTTATTAGCATTTTTGCTCCTATAAAAAATAAAGGTGTGGGTCCCAGTAATTCAAAAAGTAACATCATTTGGGTAAATTAACGGCTGTGATATTTTTGCCTATTTTTAAAATTTATAGACACTTTTGTGCCATACAAAAATAGTTTATAGTGTTAGATACCCATATAAAAAAAATTCATAGACATTTTTATCCCTTAACCTTTTAAAAAACTTAGATTTATTTTTTATCATGCATTTGTCTTTTCTAAATGTTCTCATGCGCTTTCTGATTTTTTTTTAATTTCAGAAAGTATGTAATTAGAATTTTTTTTAAAAAAAAAATTTGAGTTGAATTTAGAAAAATTTGATAGTTGGGGTTATAAGTTTTTAATAAATAGAGGATGTACGAAAAATTAATTAAGATATTTTATTCCCACATCTCTAATTCCCACATCTCTAATTCTCCATCTCTAATTCAATATAAATAGTTCAAAATTCTGAGCCAGAGATCGAAGAGCACTAAAACAGGCAGGAGAAAAAAACTCACAGAAAATGTTGATAATAATCAATCAATT
>JBAGKO010202965.1:0-13825 GCA_037177275.1 Acacia concinna
TATAATTAGCACTAGAGGTAATATAAATATCACACTATATTTACATGTAACAAGACTCCCTCCGGTCTTAATTATAAGATCCGGTTGGTTTTTTTGGAGATATTAAATAACCCAAAAGAGTCAACTAAATTTTATAATTAAGAGAAGAGGTAGTATAAATATCACAATATATTTAGATATATGTGTGTAATCTATATAATATGATTCATATCATTTTCAGTCATTTCCCATCAAAAGTTACTTTTACAAAATTTCAACCAAACAAGTTTTACTTTTGCATAAGTAACTTATAAGTAACTTTTGTAATCTTTATTCCAAACACAATTCAAATTACTCAATTTTACTTTAACTCAATCTTACTTTTTTAAAAGTACCGATTGCAATCTTTAATCCAAACACAACCTATATAAATTAAAATCAGCTTACTATATTTGCAACAACTAATGGCTTGAAAAACAATAACTTCAGCGCTGCAGGCCACAAAGAATTATTTATTGGATTAATAGCAGTTTCAAGAATTCATTGTCACTTGCGACGCATCAATCAGTTACACTTGAATGGAAAAATTGCTCATTCCGAGTAAAACCAATCAAACCTTTACTAACCAAGAATGCAACTTCAACTTAAAAGAGTTAATAGTCCATGAGATTAGTTTTTACACAATAATTTGTAGTATTAACTTCTACACTCTTGATTCATATCCTGAACAAATCCTAACATACAACAACTGGCAACATTATTGATATAACCCTATAGCTGTATCAACAAACCTGTTCGGCAGGGCGGCATACGTATAAACAAGAATATGGGTTGAATGACCAAATCGCTCACTGCCTACCAGCACCATCGGCACGGCTTCCCAGATCAGCCGCTGCATCTGCGGCACGGGATAAAACACCAGACACCCACAAGGCTCCCTTTGCAAAATAGCTGCTATTTACCACGCTATTAGCAGCTGCAGCAACTGATCTTCCTGTTGCTGATGCGGCTGACATGGCTGTTTCTGAGACATGATATCTCTGATCCATAGACCTAACAGCGTTGACGCCGGTAGATATTTTGTCGGTGAGACCAATTCGCTGGTTCAGCTCAGCAACCTTTGCTGAGGCAGTTGCTGAGACTTGGTGAGACTCATCGAATGCCTTGGCATTGGCTAACGCATCCTTACCAAGAACATATCCCTTTGCTAGCATAGTCTTGACGACATCTTGAGCCACCGTAACTGCTTCTCCAGCAGATGACACAAAATGACTGCTTTGATGTTGCTGGAATAAACATGATAACAAACATCATTTGAATGAAAGCAAAATCCTGTAATCGCCAGCTGTTTAGCATAAGTAAAGGAAAATGTAGATACTAACTGTTGTAGTTTCCTCTGCATCTCCATAGGAAGGCCTGCTCCAAAAGTCATGTTCATCTTCATTCTGCCCCCAACGTGTTATGCACACACGCTGATCTAAAATAGTAGCACCCTAACAGAGCAGATAATAAACGTTCCAATACAGATTATGGACTACTTGGTTGGTCATAATGTTTGGAAGTGGCGGATAAGCATTATAAGTGTACCAAAAAAGAATTTAGCCAATACTCACACTGAGCAAGCAAGCAGTTTCTTGAGAATAGGCATCTCTGAATGTCACATATGCGGTGCAGGCCTCATTGCCAGACCTATGTCCAGAAATAAGTGAGATTCATAGTTTCAATCTGATATGATGTCATAATATGAATGTGAATTAGGGATTTAATTAGGGCTTTTAATTGGGCTTATTAGTGAGCCGTGCCTTTGTTTTCTATTACTGTTATATCTGTTTCTGTTTGTTAGCTGTATAGCCATTATGTTCTGTAAGTTTGTTACTCCCTACTTGTCGTAGAAGGAATACTACCTCTCTAAATAAGGAGGAAGTGATTCATTGTAATTCAGACATTTTGACATATCAGTAAATACAGCCTAGCACATGATTCTATTCCTCTCATTTCTCTCTAAACCTCTATCTTCTACCTCTGATTTCCTTCCCTCTTCTATTCTAATTCTTAGAAAAACCTAAATACCTACATTCAAATTACTATATTCATATCACAATCTAAATACAAAACACCATGCACAAATCAATATTAATGTTACAGAACAATTTATGGCAAATGCTATAGATGATTGATTCACATAGCATTAGAAAAGGTAAGCAATTGTGTCCAACATGCTCCGTACATAGAGTTGCAGTCTATCTTTAGGGCAGCATTTTCAGGCTAATTTACACACCATCTATATTATAGCAAGAAAACAACCCAAAAAAAGGAAGAAGAAAGAATTAGTTTCTTCTGAAAGAAAGATTTAAATATTTAAGTTCCAAACAGAAATTGAAAAGAATAAAGTGAAGACCAATGGGTTTCCTCTCAGTCTATCATCCATAGCCAGAATTTCCTGGCTGAATTATATGCCATAAACTATAGAATGAGAGCAACAATAAGAAACAAATTAAATGGCTCTAAGAAAGTAAATGAAAATAGTTTATGATGAATTACATATTCAGAATTATGAGCGATTTTTTTTTTTTTTGACAAAATAGAAGTACCAATTTATAGAGTCTCCATAAGAAAAACCTCATACAACATTCCAAAAGCGCAGTCAGCTTTTACAGGTTCAACAGCTCCATGGAACTGAGGAGAATTTATATTCAAATAGGTTATACGTTTGTTTTCCATGTGTCCCATTAGCAAAATTTCTTTTTACAGAAAGGGAAAATTCATCTGTAGCTTTAAATCAAAGATTGAATGGACTTTAGAGAAATTGTGGACTAAATACATTGGACTTCAGCTTCACTTTTCAACAAGAAGCACACCCAATCAAACTGGACGCTTTAAAGTATACTAAAGGGAACAACTAATTATCAAGAAGTAGCACATACATCTTCCTTAAAATCCGATTAAAAAAAGGCTTAATAATTAGAATTTACCTCACAATTTCAACATGCTGAATTACACCAGAGAAAGCAAAAAAATCATAGACCTCTTTCTCTGTGGCTTTCGGAGATAGACTTGTAACTTCAACAATATAACCGTCATAATCCATTTTGGCAATATGTTTTCAAGCAGATTTCCCTACAAAGTGATCGTAATGAAAGAGGATAAAAATTATGTCAGAAAAGATGGAATGAACAAACCAAATGGACAAGTAGAAAGAACATTTCAAATGCAAATAACAATTTTAATATCTCAAGTTAAGCCATCCATCCATTATGATCAAATCCATGTTACTTTATTGTCTGCATCAACAGCAGCTTACACTGTCCATTCCCCTAGACTCTTTTACCTCAATCTGCCCACCAGAACTCCAACACCACCAATACAATCACTGCAAACAAGGCCACTCCACCACTTCTCAAGGCAATCGACACCCTACCACTTACCACCACTGGACCCGACTTGAGCAACAACCAAGGATTTTCAGTTATATTATTTCCATAACAGCTTTTCGCACTTAATTTACTAAATCTACAGCGTTGAATTTCAGTGTTTGATTCCTAGTTCTAAAGATAAAGCTGAAGAAGATGTGGATTCCTATAAAAGTGAAGAGAACAAAATACCAAACTCAGAACGAACAAATTGAAAACAAAAAATAGGGAGAAAAAAAAAACAGCTGTGGATCGAAAATGCGTGATTTGTTGATTACCGAAATTCATACAAGTTAAGATCTGAGAGACTGAAGAAAGAAAACAGACCTCAAAACGCAGAAAGCTCGTACATGAAGAAGGTGCGAGAGACTCTTCTTTGACTTCGCTGTGCTGGCCGGGATTACGGTTTTGCGATGTAACAGCGGGATGTGTGCCACGTGGCAATCCGAAACACAGCAATGGTTGGGCTTCCAGGTGCAGACCAATTCAAACCCATTGGGCCTCACCTTCTCTACAAAATCCAATAAACCAGATGATGGGCTTTTTATAGGTTCAGAAAATTTTTCATGTTTCGGATAATACTCAAGCGTGATTTGATAGCGTGGAGTATCAAACTGGTTATCAAATAATAATAGTATAAAATATATGAAAACTTACTAGATTTACTTGGATTTTTAACCAAATACAGTGGAAACAGTGTCCATCCTCTCACAATATATGGCTATATATATTTGGTGAACATTCAATTGTGTGATTGAAGGAAGCCTACTACTTTGTGCTATTGTTGTAGTTGTAGTTGTTTTTTTAGAGAGTAGTATATACTCTTTAATATAAGACATATTTTAGCAGTTGATTTCAGTCATAAATATAAGATATATTGTTTTGTTATTTGTCAATCTTTATCTAATTTTTTCATATTGATGTTTTATCAACAATAATCAATAAGTAAAGAGAATGAGAGATTAAAAGAAATGATTAGGGTGTTTTAGAAAATACCTATCATATTAAATAATTTTACTGACATCGTCCTTAATCTCGTTAAATTAGATAGATGTATTGTATATTAAGGATGGCATGTGGTTATTAATAACAGTAGGTAAATTGGATGGAAAGGACGCTTGATTTGATGTACGAGAGAGGAAGTGAAAGTGATAAGTTACCCAATGAAACTAACTACGTATTGCTTCATTCAATTTTTACGACCAAGTCAAATTGGCGCAGTAAAGGTTCTTATCACTTAAAGAAGTGGTTGAAATTTTAAATCTACACTCTGTAAATATGTAAACACTTAGTGGGAAGATGTCTACTCTTGGCCCTCCATACCGCAGGAGATGTGATCTCTGTAGTCAGTAGGGCCTACTCCTTAATTATTTATTTGCTCACCCCATAAAAGATTTCTAAGATCCCAAGAACATATACGTGAGTTTATGTATATATATAGGTCAACAAAAAAGCAGACCTTTTGGATAAGTAAGAACTAATCGCACAATTCGGGTTAAGGTTCAAATTTATTTTGAAAAAATGTTTTTCGTTGAAAAATAATGTTACTCTGAAAGTTTTGCCATGTTCAATGTCTTATCAGAAGTTTCAAATAGTAGTAATATTACGTCATATCATTAGAAAAGTGAATAGTTAACGTTAAATATTTAATGATTAATGTTAATTTTTTAACGATAAATGGTACTATTGTAATGTTTTAAAACTTTTAAGGTAATATTAAACTTATCAAAACTTTTGGGGCAATATTACTCTTTCAACACAAATTTGTGCATTAACCCTAAAAAAATAATAAGAAAAAGAATTAAATGAGGATCCGAGTATATATAATGTGATAACAAACGAAAGTGATGTAAAGTGAATCACATGTTAATGACTGTCATATTTTATATTAGGTGTGTTTGGAATAACAGTGATAAAAGTGATTTATTTATAATTAGATTTATGGATAAGTCAGAATTGATATAAGTCAGATTGTGTAATATGATTATGTTTAGATTGATGGTAGCATAAATCACTTATAAGTTACTTATATAAAAGTAAAACTTTTTCATGGATATGTTGAAAAGTAGTTTTTTTTTATGGGAAATAACTAAAAAAGACATGAATGATATTATAGTTCATAAGTCAAACAAAATAGCTTCAAGAAAAATGATGAATTTTAATATTTTAAAGTAGTGTAATTAGCGTTTTTAAAATTCTTTAAAAAAAAGTCTACTAAATTTTATAATTAAAACTAAATTATAAGACTTAACTGGCTTTTTTGGAGAAGTAAATGAAGCAAAATAAATTCTTTAATCATATCATATATTGTGATTTATTATATTATATATTAATCCATAAGTCAAACAAAATACTTTTTTAAAATTTTTTTAATATTTTAAATTAATGTAAGAAGCTTTTTTAGAATTTTACAAAAAAGTCAACTAGGTTTTATAAATAAAATTAGAAGGAGTAAGTTAAAACAAAAAAATAAAAAGTAAAATTTCAAAAAAGTAAAAAATAAAAAATAAAGGAAGAAGAAAAGCAAAACGTCCGATTTCTCAACAAGCACTAAATTTGTGTTTATGCAAATAAGACATTTATTTTAAATAAGTCCAATTAGCTTCTTTTTTTTTTCCCAAACATGTCGATGAGTAAAGGCAATAGAAAACATCCATTTTTGGAGCAATAAGTCCCATTTCCCATTATTATTGGTTTCCAGACACATACATTTTATATATAGAGAGAGAGAGACACACACAGAGCTAGTTCTAGAGAGGTAGTGATTTCACGATGACACAGTGATTGAAGATGGAGTCAGAAGCATTAGAAAAAATGAATACATGCACCGGAATTTGATGAGACTTTGAACAAAGAGTTCTCGTGGGACGACGACTCATTCAACAACAACAATAACAACAACAATAATGCACATGCATGATGAGAATATGGTCCGGGATATTATTCAAATTTGTGGCTCTAATAATTTTAAACCTTTTAATTTGCTTCTTTTTAAAGTAATTTCCCATGCAATGCCACGGGACATGATTCTAGTTCTCACTTATACAAGATTCAGTGTTCCCACTTTTCTATAATTTACTCACCTTTTTTTTTTTTTTATAACAGCAGCCTGTTTCCACCAGTAATAATATTTGTCATCAATACGTAGTAGCATTTTTTGTAAATAAACTCTTGTTGTGTAAAATTTTTTAGGGAACATTTTATTAAAGGATTATAGGACCAAATTTATTTCAGTCAAAAGACTAAAATATTTTGAAATTTCATTGCAGAACAAAGTACTAAAATGAAAATAAGTTTTGCAGGTAAAAGGAAAATGATGCACATTACTTTATGAAAAAGTAGAATATTTTTATAAACAACATATTAATCATAGGAGGATTCTATTTGTTTATAAAAAGTAATGCACTTATTTATGAAGAGTTGCACACTTGATCATATGAGGACCACATTTAGTCATAAAGAAAGGAATGTTATTGTCTTTAATTTTTACCTATAAAACTTATTTTTATTGTGGTCGTTGGTCATACATTAAAAAATTTTATAATGTTTTAAACCTTAACTGAAATAATTTAGTCCTGTGGCCCTTTAATAAAATTCTCCCAACTTTTTATACCAGTAATTGCCTTGACAACTGTTCTTTCGACTATTTCTATACCAGGTTGTACCTACATCATTTTTAAAACCAGTGTAAAAAGTTTTTTTTAAAAAAAGAAAACATTGTTAAATTATTTTTTTTTACTTAGTACTCAATGTTCATTTTGAAAATTGATTTAATTTGTTGATAACTGTAAATGAAACTTTTGTGTTAATTAAACTGCAACCTAATGCCCAGCCCAGCCTGTGAGAAGCCTTAGCTTAGTCATTTCAGGTTGGGCAGGCTTTCTTTTTAGTCTTTTTATATATTATTAGTATTATATCGAGTTTTTCAATCAACAACTGCCATCTAGGTTCACTAAACATCATCATTTGATCAAAGGTAAATAAATTGACTGGATATAAGGAACTCTAAGGTAACTAGTTTTGTCCAAAAATTAAATACTACCTACCAATTACATAACTATTTTCTTCAATATATATTTAATGAACTAAGTGCTCTTCTTTATTTTCGAATATGCGGTTGAAAATGAAAATTATCCATATTTTAGATTTAGTGGATGGGGTGTATGTTTAGTGGCTGTGTGTGTGTTTATCCTTCTCGTCCATATACACATGTGAGTGTTTAGAATTAATCATGCATGATTTGTGAAGAAATGAAAAGGTGGTTAATTCATGAGTTAGATATGAAAACGTACGGGGTCATGTAATAATCATTGCCAAACATTAATTAATGTTGGGACCAGAAACATAACAGAGAATAGTGGTGCATGTGTGGTACTAACAATCATATATAACTAACATCCCACGTAGTTATTAGGAACTTTTATATATATATATATATATATATAACTCATTATTGTCCACTTCATAATAACCAGCTGCTCCAACCCTTTTCATGGCTCCACCCATAATAACCAGCTGAGGCGGACAATTAGTTGTACAAGTCTAAGTCTACAAGCCTTTTAATTAAAGGACGGCCATATATATGGAGACCGGCCACATTAAAGCCCTCTAAGAGGGCCACACACACAAGAACGTTAAAATTACATAAGTAATGTCCTGAGAATGGCAGCTTCGGCACTATGGGAATCAGTGGCGGCCAAGAGCTCGGATAACCGATCACTTAGATCATCCACTTCTCTGTGCAACTTCTTTATGTAGTCGCATGTCTCCTTCAACACCTTCGCTGCCGGTACCTTCAGATAAATAATTCCTAGGTTCATGAGCATATCGTTTATATATATATATATATATATAGAGAGAGAGAGAGAGAGTAGTGAAGGAAGATGAAGATGAATGAATGAAAGAATAGCTATACGTACCTTGTGGTGGGAGGGAGTGGGATGAAGCTGAGGAATGAGGCGTTGTAACTTGGAGACAAGATCATTGATCTGAGCATCAGTGATCTCTGTGGTGGTGGAACGAGATCTTCTGCTAGACATTCTCTCAAATTAAAAATCTCTCACAATAATGGCTGTCTGTTGTTGCTTAGCTTATTAGCTTGAAGCAGATGAGATGAGATGAGATGAGAAGGGTTATATGGGAGTGATATGAATATGATTGTATAGAACCTAGCTCGCTAGTTAATAGAAGGAGAAGTTGGGTCTAGAACATGCATGTGAGAGAAAATAAATGGAAAGTTAAAAAAGAAAAGGTAATATAAATAATGAAATCTTGAGGGGAGGGTATGTAGGCTAGCTGCAGAGAATCTTAAAAGAGGGGTACAAATGCATGGAACGAAGAGGTGGGCTACGCTTCTTATATTAATAGCCTTCACACCCCCATGACTCACTCCTCTTCTTAATATTATTCAATAATCATATCTTTCATCACGTTTAATTATATAATAGTAAATCCCCAAGTGTTTAATATCAGAGAGAGAGGGAGGGAGAGAGAGGGAGAATGATATATATTGTGATGAGAATTTAAATTATATTTTTAATTTTTTAATTTCACACAGATCTCGCCTAAGGTTAAATCTAAGCTAATTCACTTACCCTTAACTTACTGCCTCGATTGATACAGAGAACAATCCAAATTTAATAATCATGCTCCCGTGTCTCAATCTCCCCACACAAACCCATGTTACCTTCTTTTAGCTTCCCTTTCATTTATTGCCCAACCTCTTTTTTATTATGATGATAATTTAAGGAATTCAATTGAATCTCTACTTGGCCTTTCCTTTAAATAATCTCAGCAAAACTTGTCCACTTATTTTCCTACTAATGTCAAAGAAAAGTATTATTTTGTTCTTATTGCAAAAAGCCTTCTAAAAAGTGGTGTATTAGTTGCTTTTATCAAATATTTAGTAGTTTTAAGCAATATCAAATATTTTCCCATAAGTGCCTATATTTAAGAAGGTTAGTTATAGATGGTAGAAAATAATATAATAATGAAGTTTAGTATACAATTTCCAATCCCATTGATAAGTCACTTCTAAATTACTATACCGAAACTAAAGAAAACATTAGACCAAATTAACTTTCTATTAAAATTTAATAAATTTTACTTATCGTTTATGGATTTAACTGGCGAGGGGATTAGACACACTTATAAATGGAGTGGGCTCAACTCTTGGAAAAACCATTTACTATGATTCCAGTCACGGCACTTGAGAAATCATCACTTAGCTTGGTAAAGCAGGTTATAAGTGGGGGTGGTGCCCCCAAACTAACCTTAGTGGAGACGTATGTACTCTTGGTCTAATCATCTAAACCTAGCTGTGGATCTGAGTCGGTACCCTACCCTTGGATCATGGGTAAACCCAACACCCTTTTCAAAATTTCTTTACCAAAAAAATTAATAAATGTTCAACTTTACTCCTATTCAAGCATACAAAATACCTCATATGTATATTTTTTTAAAAAAAAGCATACAAAATACCACATAAGAACAAAGCCAGTGCACTAATAAATTAAAAGTGAAATTGTGTATTCATTTAAAAAATTTAATGAAGTGATAAATAAATTGAACAAAAAACATTTTCTCTCGATCTCTTATATATAGAACAAAATAAGCGATTAATAAGAATAATATATTTTTTTGGCTTACTTAATAAGAATATTAGCGGTATAAGAAATTTCATTCTTTTAACATTGTTTATTGGTAGGTGAGATTGAATTAATTAGAAGTGAGTAAGTGACTTACAGACACAGTTGAGACCAAAGTGGTTCATAACCTTTTTACCAACAAAATGTGGTACATAACATAAAATTTATAAGAAGTGGTGTTACCTAATTCTTTTAATCCTATTTATAAGACTTTACATATTACTAGTATGTTTTTTAATATTAGATCCTTCACAACATTTAATGAAGTTTTTAAAAGTCACTTCAAAATTTAAACGTGCGCCGCTCTTTCACTCTTGGCCTAAATTATGACTTTAAATTGATTATAGGAGATTTTGGAAAGTAGTAAGAAGTTGTTTGACATTTAAGTAATTTTAACTAACTACTTTTTTAACCTATAAAAAGTGATTAACAGGCCTTTTGTAAAAAAAAAAATATCAGATTAAAGAGACTATCTTTCATTAATAGGGCATCTCAAGTATATGAGATCTCGTAAATGTAATTAATATGTGAAACAAAAATAATAAACCTTATTTTACTAAAGTGAACTACATGAATTATTACATGAGAACTGTACGATATATAACTAACGCATATAAACTAACTAATGTAATTATCATATATATCATTCGAGAGATCTCGTTGGATAATTTTCTTAAGCATCCTTTTTCCATCTACCTTTGTATTTTCTTAAAGGGTAATTAATTAATTATCTGCTCAACTTTTTTCATTGCCATGGCCTTAATATTGTTCAAGGTGACCTTTTAATTAATTTTCTATCATTTTTTATGAAAGTCATGCCAAGCTTTTATCATATATGAATACCATATACCGAATGTATTTTAACATTCTCAACAATGCTCACTATAATGTGAAATGTTTGTGTGTGTGTGTGTGTGATATAGCATTTATAATCAATTAACCATACTTTTTTTTTCGGACAAAGAATTTAACCATACTGAAGTTAAACTAACTACGAAAACTCCAGATATAATTAAAAATCACATGCACACACGTTAAAACCTATATACTCTATATATAGGTAGCTATTGTGAAACAATTGGCTGCATTATTTATAGTTATATATTTATATAACACACACACACACATTTAATCATTCATCATCAATTTGCAGTGATCACTTATCTTGGCTTTTGTCTGCTTTTGGAAATCTTGAAAAAAAAACAAACTTGCACTGCAATATTGAAGGCTGAATTGTTTATATTTACCATTATTTCATATTTATAACATTGATTTATTAACTAATTAATTAGTTAACTAGTTAATGAATTAATTAATCAATCTCTCCCACCCACTCGTCACGTGTCCACACCGCCTTAACTTTTTTTTATAAAAGGACAAAATATTATTCAATAAAATGAGATTAGTACACTAAAAAAACAAGACTTGCCATCACATATCCGCATGGACACAGTATAGCAAGAAATTCAAAAAAAAAATCTTAAATGTTAATCTACAGTGTTTACCAAATTCACCCTTCAAAAAAAGAAATTTACAAGGAAAAAAAAGAAAAAGAAAAATCCTGATAGATCGTATCCTTAGGCAAATCACTTGCAGATTCTGCTTCTGATCTTTTAAGTGGAAATTTGAATGAATAATCCATATTAAGAATGCTCTAAAACAAAGAATGGCACTGGCGCAAAAAAAAAAAAAACAAACAAACAAAGGATGGCAAAAAGTGTCCACGTCGCCTTAATTATCTATATGCCTAACCATCAAAAGCCATTTTTTTTTTAACAAGATTGTCCAGTAATCTAATGTTAACTGGCAACCAACTAATCCGGATTTAAGGGGTAAAAGTGCCGTCCATATAGACAGGGTTATCCCATCTCTCAACGAGAGAATCCATTTTTCTTTTTCGTATAACATTATAGTACTATATACAGTAATATTTTTATTTATTGCTGTTATATATCTGCTTTTCTATAATTTATTTATATATTTGGATGAACAACCCGCCAACTTTATCACAACCTGATGATTATTCCATGAAATTAAAATAGCTACCTAACATCTGATCGATCTTGCGTTTTATAATTTTCTATTCAACATGTTTCATTATATATATTTGTTCACATTGATTTAATTTTTCTAAATGTTGTTGAACATAAATTTTAATTTATTACCCTCGTAAGATAAAGCATATTATACAACCACAAAGCCGATATTTAGCTAAAATTTTGCACAAGTTGGGGAAAAAGTTAATTTAGCCTAATTTTAAATAATTTTTATTTAAAATATCATGCACGTATATATATATATATATATTATCATTCGTTTTAAAAAAATTCTATTTCAGTTATTTCGGTGTCCATATAAAACACATTATCCGAAAGCCAAAACAGAGTTTTAATGTTGAAATATTGGCTTGAGCTTTCGTTAAATTGGAGGAGATCAATGTATTTAGGGAAAAATGGAGAAGCATGACTTTTTCGCGTACACATTTAAAAAAGTACTGCCACAGATAACAACTAAATGATTAATTTAGAGATATAATAAAGCTAAATAAATTATTTAATTATATTATATATTATATGATCTTTCTAAATATTTGTGTATATCATTAGATTATATATCAATTTATAAGTTAGAAAATTAATTTTTTTTAAAAATCTAAATATACATACTTTAAAATAATTTATTTAATTTATTTAATATTCTTAAAATTAGTGATTTTATATTAAAAACCATAGGGATAATAAATGTCCACTTTATCCCCACAAACATCCACACAATGAAACACTAGAAAATCCAAGTTTATTCCATTCATCGATCGCTTGAAATCTGAACTCTTCTTTTCACGTTGTGCCAACATGAGTACAAAAAATTTTCTTATTTGGTTAAAGGCATAGTGACTTTCGAGTAAGAGCACCAAAATAAATTTTACTTATGCCTCGTTTAATTTGATTGTGTGCGGTACTTCGTCTTGTCCTTATGGTATAAGAACTATTTACATAATTTAATTTGATTAAATTAATTATTTAACTTGACATTTTTTTAATACTTGATTACGGTTCACGAGAGAATATCATCAAGAATGATAAATTAAGAAATGATTGATAAATTCAACATGAGAGAGTTCATACATTGCAACTCCCCACAAATACAAATGCAAGAGACTAATTTTGTAATTTTCATAAATTACAATTATATATGTCACAACCCGGGATAATAGATATATAATATTATACTGACTAGTCTACTATTTTCATTGGCCTCAACTAAACTTTAATTACATGTATCACCTTTATTCAAGAACTTGATCTCTCTGGGCATCATTATATATTTTGGGATATGACATTTTGGAAGAAAGAGGGCAAAGATAAACCGTGCAAAGAAAAAAGGACCTGATCCTTGAGATTTATAATGATAATTTTTTCTTGAGCTGATTTTTTTTTTTTTTTGGAACCTGATCCTGATCTAAAACTTGAAACATTTAATTAAACAAAAATAGAAAAAATTGTAAGTAGGTCTCAATTAGCAAATTTAATTACAATCAGATTCCACGAAATCAGCAAATTGCAGTGAGCTCCCAAAGAACCTATATGCAATTAATTATAAGAGGGAAAAGATAGATCTGCTCTCTATTTTATCTTCTAAACCTAAAAATTAAAAAATTATCGTCAATTATCAAATAATTCTCATATTCTTAAAAAATAGATATATTTTTTTATTAAAGATGCATGCTATAAAATATTTAAAATCGGTGTATTAAATTTAAATTTAAGAGGGTATATATGTCTTTTCACC